>JAYJMJ010316962.1:0-24029 GCA_036873875.1 Laminaria ephemera | reverse complement strand
TACCTGAATATGATTTAGCGATATAGCATATAATTATATTAAAAAAAAAGGCCATTGGCCTCTTTTTTTTGTGTGTACGGCTATTAAATAGCACTTGAATGAGTAAACTTAATTCTTGAAATATAGTTATCAAAACATGATGCGATAATTCTTACTAAAATTTTACATTCAGGTTTAATAGTAACAATTTTACCTTCTATAACGATAATATCATCTTTTACATATTTTTTAAGTAAGTCTAATTCATCATTAAAGTAATTTTCATCTAAACTATACTGCTTTATAACAGAATCTAAATCAACTGCATAATAACATAGTAACTGCTCAATAATATCACGACGGATAGTATCATCTTCATTTAGTTGAAGAAACTTAGTTACAGGTAATTTACCTTCATCTAATAATTTACGATATTGTGATAAGTCATGTGCATTTTGCATATATGAGCTTGCAGTTTGGCCAATTGCTGTTGTACCAATACTTAGCATAGTTTTATTTACATCAGTTGTATAACCTTGGAAATTTCTATGTAATTTTTTATCATCATGAGCTTTATTCATTGAATCAGTAGATTTAACAAAATGGTCTAAACCTATAAAATTATAATCAACATCTTTAAGCATTGTTTTAGCTTTGCTAAAAATATCAAAACGTTCTTGAGTATCGGGCATATGGTATTGCTCTAAAACTTTTTGATGTTTTTTAATATGAGGTACATTGGCATAACCGTATAATGATATTCTATCAGGGTGAATAATATTAGTTAACTTGATAGTTTCTTCCATTGTAGCAACGCTTTGCTTTGGTAAGCCATAAATTAAATCAAAATTAATAGACTGAACGCCCTTAGCTCTTAACTTATCAACAACTTCTTTAACCATACTATAAGGCTGTACCCTATTTATAGCTACTTGTACGTCATTGTCAAAATCTTGTACTCCAAAACTTACACGGTTAATACCACATTTAACAAATGAATCTATTTTATCATCAGTTATAACCCTTGGGTCAATTTCAATACTTAGTTCACCTGTTTTATCAATATCAAATAAATCTTCTAACCATGAAAATAACAAGTCAAAATTTTCTGCACTTAGGCTTGTTGGAGTACCACCACCAAAATGTAAATGATTTACTTTAAGGTTTTTTGGTAAAATATCTTTTAAAAGCTTAACTTCTTTTTTTAAATATTCTAAATATTCATCAATAGGTTTTTGTGTTGATACAATTTTTGTATTACATGCACAATAAAGGCATAATATCTCACAAAATGGAATATGAATATATAAAGATATTGGATCTTTTGTATCTAATTTACTTAAATTACTTACAATTGATTCATAGTCAAACTCTGTTTTAAAGTTTGGTGCAGTTGGGTAACTTGTATACCTTGGTACATTTTTATTGTATTTTAATATTAAATCATTTTGTTGCATAGTATTGTATCAAATCTATTAATTATATAAAGTATCTTACTCTGTAATTGCTTGTGTTTGTTTTTCACAAATTTCAGGCATTGATTTTTTAGCTAAAGCAAACATTTGCATAAATTGCTCTTCAGTAATTGCATATTCTTCAGCAGTTGTTTGAACTTCAATAATTTTACCTGATGAAGTCATAACAAAGTTACCATCTGCTGCTGCTGATGAATCTTCAATATAATCTAAATCTAAAATTGCAATACCTTCTTTATCAATACCAACTGAAATAGCAGCAAGTTGATCAACAATAGGATCTTTTTTAATTAATTTTTTTTCTAACATTTTATTAACAGCTAGTTTTAAAGCTACATATGCCCCAGTAATTGATGCTGTTCTTGTTCCACCATCAGCTTGAATAACATCACAATCAACAGTAATAGTATAACCTTCAAATTTACGAGTATCCATAATTGCTCTTAATGAACGACCAATAAGACGTTGAATCTCTAAAGTTCTACCTGATTGCTTACCTTTAGCTGATTCTCTAATATTTCTTGTACCTGTAGCACGTGGTAACATGTTGTATTCAGCAGTAATCCAACCTACTGGTTGGTTTCTTAAAAATGGAGGTAATCTTTTTTCAACTGATGCTGTGCAAATAACTTTAGTATTTCCTACAGAAATAAGGCAAGAACCTTCAGCATGTATGTTTACATTTGTTTCAATGTTAATTGATCTAAGTTCATCATTTTTTCTATCAGTTGATCTCATAGGTATATTACTCTTTCATTAATTGGCTATTTTATTAAATAATTTTTTTGTGTTTTTATATTTTTAAGATTTTAACAAAAAAAAATAGGCATTGCAATAACAATACCTATTTAAATTCGTTTAACTTGTATATTAACCATTATTTTTTTATTGATAATGGTAATTTTGTATATATCTTTTCTTTTTCTCACTATAATAAGGGTTTGAAAATAATTTCATCACCTTAATTGGATATAGCAACGGTATACTATTTACTATTACACCATCTACAGACTGTTTAAACTCTATAACAAGCTCTTTTTCTAGAAGATACACTGTGGCATCTAATTTACTATCAAATTCTACAGTTACCTCCTGCCCATCTGAGCTAACCATGCTAATAAATGTGTTTTTAAAGCATGATATGTTAATAACACTAAATAACGGCATTATAATTTCAACAAAGCTGCCTTTAAAGTTAACATCATCCATACCTTTAAATAATAAAGATTGATGCTTACTTATTAATATTTCTTCATCTCCTGATATAGCTCTATTTAAAAAAGCAATATCCAACTTGTCATAACCAGTTGGTACTGAACATGTAAAAAACTCATCTACGAGTAATGCATTGCTTGAAGCATTCATAATATAACACCCCTACACGTTTATAAAAAATAATAATTGTTTTGGTATGTTTAGTGTATGGCATATTTTAGAATATTTCAATATTAATCTATATAATTTTATATAAAACAGTCTTACTAGTCATCTAATCTTGACAAATTAATACAAAAAGCGTATGTTTAATCAATATTTAACAAAAACTATTTATATCAAGAAAGATTTGAAATCGTGGACTTATTAACAAAACTAAATAAACTTTTAGAAAAATTTGCAGACCTAGAAACACAATTAGCAGCACCTGATGTTGTAAAGGATATGGATAGATTTACTAAATTAAATAAAGACTACTCTGATTTAAGAGAAGTAGTAGAGCTAATTAATGAATATAAAGCTGTAAGAGACGAAATGTCAGAATATGAAGAAATACTTGCAGATAAAGAAGCAGATAAAGAGCTTAAAGAGTTAGCTCAAGATGAATTCCCTACTTTAAAGCATAAATTACCAGATATGGAACATAAAATTAAACTGGCGTTAATTCCTAAAGATAAAGCAGATGATAAAAATGCTATTATTGAATTGCGTGCAGGTACGGGTGGAGACGAAGCAGCTTTATTTGTAATGGACATGTTTAAAATGTACTCTCGTTTTGCTGAAGGTTTAGGCTGGAAAGTTGAAATATTAGAGCAATCAACTAATGATGTTGGTGGAGCAAAAGAAATTATCGCATCTATTAAAGGTGAAAACGCATATGCTAGATTAAAATATGAATCTGGTGCACATAGAGTACAAAGAGTACCTCAAACAGAAACACAAGGCCGAGTACATACATCTGCAATTACTGTAGCTTTATTACCTGAAATGCAAGAAGTTGATGTTGAAATTAATAATGCAGATTTAAAAATTGATACTTTCAGAGCAAGTGGCGCTGGTGGTCAGCATGTTAATACTACTGACTCAGCTATTCGTATTACTCACGTACCTACTGGTACAGTTGTTGAGTGTCAAGATGAGCGTTCACAACATAAAAACAAAGCTTCTGCTTTAAAAATTCTTTATGCACGTGTTTATGATGCACAACAAGCAGTACTAGATGCTGAAAGAGCTAAAGACAGAAAATCACAAGTTGGTTCAGGTGATAGATCTGAAAGAATTAGAACATATAACTATGCTCAAGGCCGTGTTACTGATCACAGAATTAACATGAACTTATACAACTTACCAAACTTTATGGGTAACGCTGATGGTTTAACTGATCTTATTGATTCATTATACGCTGATGACCAAGCAAGAAGATTAGCTAACTTATCTTACTAATTATATAAATAATTAAGGCAATTATTATGAATATTCAAGAAGCATTAAAATATGGCTATGATCAACTTAAATCATTTGATAGTTATAAAGTAGATGCTTCTTCTTTATTAAAATACTCTACTACTTTCAGTGATTTAGACCTTTTAATTAATCAAGATTCAAGCTTAACAGAGCAACAAATCAAAACTTATCAAAATTGCATTAAAGACAGACTATTAAATAAACCTGTTGCATATATTATTGGCACAAAAGAGTTTTACTCATTAGAGTTTAAAGTTAATGAACATACTTTAATACCTCGCCCTGATACTGAAATTTTAGTTGATAAGGTTTTAGAGTATATAAATGCAAATAAATTAACTAATCCTAAAATATTAGATTTAGGCACAGGGTCAGGCGCTATTATACTTTCTATTTTAAGTAATATAGAAAACGGGCAAGGTTTTGCTGTTGATTTAAACCCAAATGCTATAACTATGGCAAAGCAAAATGCAGTTAATTTAAAAATATCTGATAAAGTTAATTTTATTGAATCTAGCTGGTTTAATAATGTAAATACTGATCAATTTGATATAATTGTTGCAAATCCGCCATACATAAGCGATAAAAGTATGCTAACTTTAGATGACCAAGTAAAAGATTTTGAGCCAACTTTAGCATTAAATGGTGGGCCTTTAGGTTATGAACCATATAGAGAAATCATAAGCAATGCCCCTACTTTCTTTAAAAACCAAGGGTGTTTATTTTTAGAAATAGGCTTTGATCAAAAAAATGATGTATTAGATTTGTTCGATAATAATATTTGGCATGATAAAAAGTGCTTTAAAGATTTTGGAAACAATGATAGACTAATTATATCAAAATTAAATAAAAAGGGATAATTAACATTATGAATATATTAGCAAAATCTTTCTTAATTGCAATATCATCAATTTCACTTAGTGGTTGCTTTATGCAAGCTCAAGATTTAAATGATTTATCTGATTATAAAGAAGAATTTAGAAATCAAGATCTAAACGTATTTTTAAAAAGCTTTTCAGACCATCGTCAAGGTCAACAAACTATACTTCCTTCAGGTGAAGGTGTTATGTATGCACTTAAACCTCAAAACCTTACAAATGGTCAATTATTACCGTTCTTAGGTTTTTACTTATATAATGCTTTAGATAAACAAGATACTACTTTAACTAACCAAATTGGTATTGATGTTTCTATTAGAAATATTGAAACACTTATTAGAACTGGTAACTTTAAAACTGGTCGTTTAGGTTATTACCACACAAGCCTTGAAGCTAGAGTTATTCTTAGAGATATTACAAGAAATGATACAATTGGATCATTCCCTATTATTATAACTGAAAACAATGCTAGAACAAGTAGCACTGGTAGACAGCCAACTGAAGATATGGATAATAAAGTTTTACTTAAAATGGTTGATAAGCTAGCAATTAGATTAGCTGATGAAGTTTTAAATGAAGTAAGCGTTATTATTGATGAAATCATTGAGGCTAACAATTCTAAAACTGATACTGTTTATATTAACAAAGAAACTAAAAACATAGGCGAGTATAGATCTATAAAATCTTCAAATAATTTTAGAGTAAATAGTATTAAAGAAGATGATTTAGAAGTTTCTCCTGAAATTATCCAATCTATTGAACAAGCTGAACAAAACTTACTTAATAGAAAAAATCAACAAAGAATTTTATATGAGAAAAAAGTTCTAGAACAAAAATGGTTAGACTATATTGAAAATCAACAAGAGTAGTCATAATTATTAAATCTATCTAAAAAAAGTATTATTTTTATAATACTTTTTTTATTTTTTATATGCACCCACATGCACTATCTAATTATTTAGTAATAACTATTTTAAATTTATATATATATTTAGTAACAATTACAGGTTGTACTGCTAATATAATGCAAATAATAGTTGTAATTTGTATTATATGCTATATAATAGTATATGAATATAATAATTGGTAAATGACTATGATGTATGACCATATGGAAAATGATCAAAGCTCTGCAAAAGCAACCGCTTTTAATTCGTTGGCTTTCTATGTACATAAAGATGCTATATTTGTACAAAGATTACTTAATTACCACAATATCCCTTTTACTTTAAAACAAGATAAAACCTTATCATTACATGACTTATCTGATATTTTAGATTTTAATGATAATGATGATGAACATGTAGTTTCTGTAGTTATCGGATTTAAAAATTTAGAAATAAATACTGACTCTTTAGTAACTATAAAAGGTGATTCATTCCGCGAGCTAGTCTCTATTATTGGTATGGAACCTCCTACAGATAAAATAATTTCGTTAAACTTAATTAAATAGCTACTATTTAATTAACAAAAACCCCCCAAATGAATCTTTATGATTTACTTGGGGGTTTTTTTATTTTCTAAAATTCTTTAAATACTGCTTAATATAATACGTGGTTTATTAATTCTTCTGTATCTTTTGTTATTTTATGCATTGCATACTCTTCTTTATTAATAAGGTATGATTGCAGGTCTTTATCATGCGTTAAGTTTATATTTCCGGTATATGTTCCAATAACAAAGTTTAACTGCCTACATTGCTTCCCATGGGCATAAAAATCATATCCATTTACAAAACTTTTAATTGTTTGGATATTTAAACCTGTTTCACTTTTAACTACTCTATATAAAGCCTCTACTAATGTTTCAAGAGATTCAACTTCACCTACAATAATTTCTACGCTTCCATGATGAGAAAATCTATTATTTAACTGTTTAACTAATACTTTAGACTCATCTCTTATTATTGCTCCAACATAAACTCTTTGTATTTTATCTTTCTTCAAAGCTTCTGTTAACTTGTTTATCAAACCCATAGTATCTCTATCCTTTATTTATATATATAATCAATATAAAAGTAGCATATGCAACACCTTATTTTCAACCTAAAATTACTATATTTTACTTATTTTAACCATTAAGTACTCCTATATAACTAACAATAAAACCATGCTATATATAAAGATATATCTTAATTTTATAAATAAAAAAAGCACCTATATTATATAAGTACTTTTATTATGTTTTTAATAATTTTATAACTATTTATTCCATGGCATTTTTGCTAAAACTTTTGATAATCCACAAACACCTATAATACCTGAAATTAATAACATAGCACTTATAAATAATGCTACATAAATTAAACTTGGGCAACATACAACGCTTAAAATAATAAATAGTGAAATTAATGATCCAATAATAACTTGTATTTGTCTAAAAATTGCTACAGGGTTAGTCATAACTTTACATGTTTTTGGGTTGTTATCTAATTTGTTTTCAAGCTTTGTTATAGTTGGTAGGTTTAAGCTTTTCCATTTTTGTATACCACCTTCTAAATTATATAAAACATGGTTAGTTTCTAGTTGTGCAAAAGCATCTAATGCTCTTTGGCTTGACATACCTATGTTACATGCAAATATAATGGCAGTATCTTCACTTAAGTCTAATGCGTCTATATCATTTATATTTTGTATAGATACCGCATATGAAATATGCTCATTATTAAATTGTTGATCATTTCTAATATCAATTAAAATTGCTTTGTTATTTCTTAAAATTTCATATGCAGCTTGGCATGTTAATGTATTAACCATTTGTAAATATCTTTCTTAAATTATTTTTAAACTATTTAGCTTTAGTGTATTGTTTTTCAATATCGCCTTTTAAAAATTGTAAGTACCATGACTTACGGCCTAAGTTACGCGCCTTTTTTTCATATGATGTTGAAACCCAACCATCAGGTTCTACCATCCACTCTTCAGGGTAAGCTGCAATACAATTGAATTTATCATAATTTAAAATATGTTTTAGCATCCATAAAGCATAATCTGTAATATCAGTTGCTAATATAAACTTACCATCTTCTTTAATTGCATTGTATGCACCATTAACTAAATATTCGTTAACGATTCTACGTTTTTTTTGTTTATTTTTTGGCCATGGATCAGGGTAAAGTACCATAATAGTATCTACTGAATTCTCAGGCAATGCATCAAGTAATAACCTTGCATCATGGTAAAATACTTTAAGGTTTTTTAAATCAAACTCTTCAATTGCTCTAGCAATTTTTGCTAATGAGTTTTTAAATACTTCACATGCTATAAAAATTTGGTCTGGGTTTTTCTTTGCGCGTTCAATTATTTGTTCGCCTTTACCGCATCCAATTTCAAGTAAAATATTTTTACCTTCATAAGTTTTATCTAAAACTTTAATATCTGACTCAGTTAAAGAATATTTATCAAGCAGTGTATCTAAATCAGCCTGCTCTTGTTTACTCATACGGTTTGCAATTCTACCAAAACTACGTATAGTACCTTCTTTAATAAATGATTTATCAGTCATTTTAATTTATAATCCCTTTAATATTTTGCTATATATATAATAATATTCTTATTATTAACATAAAACAAATAATAAATAAAGTTTTAATGCTTTTTAAGACTGTATTATATAGTTTTAAAATGTATATTTAAGCTGGAATTTATTGCGTAAATATGTAATAATAAAAGTTATGGAACTAATACAAAATTTAAAAACAAAATTGTTTAAAGAAAACACAATAACAGCCCAAGCTTTAGGTTTGTGCCCTGCTTTAGCTGTCTCTTCTACTGCTAAAAATGCATTTATTATGGGGTTACTTACTTTAATAGTTCTTATTTTAAGCAGCTGCTTAGTTAGTGTTATTCGTAAAATGGTGCCCCAACATGCAAGAATACCAATATTTATTGTAATAATTGCAGGCTTTGTTAGCCTTGTTGATATTTTTATGCAAGGGTTCTTTTATGAAAATTATAAAATCATTGGTTTATTTATTCCGCTAATTGTAGTTAACTGTGCAATTTTAGCAAATGCTGAAACATTAGCAAGTAAAACTGATTTAAAAGACACTTTTATAAACTCTACTTTTACAGGCTTAGGTTTTATATTTTCAATTTGTTTGATAGGTATTTTTAGAGAATTATTAAGCAACATGTCAATTTTTGGTTATAAAATTGTAGAAGGCAACGGCTTGTTAATATTTTTAACACCAGCTGGTGCGTTTTTAGCTTTAGGAATAATAATGGCTATAATTAATTATTTTACAAATAAACAAAAGGATATTAAGTAAATGAGAGAAATAGTATTTGATACTGAAACAACAGGTTTTGAGCCATCTCAAGGCCATAGACTTGTTGAAATTGGTGCATTAGAAACAATTGATCGTATCCCTACTGGTAAAACGTTTCATGTTTATATAAATCCAGGTAGAGAAATCCCGGCTGAAGTTATTAAAGTCCATGGTATTACTAATGAAATGGTTGCTGATAAACCATATTTTGCTGATATTATTACACCAATGTTAGAATTTTTTGAAGACAGCCCGCTAGTTGCTCATAATGCAAAGTTTGATATGAACTTTTTAAATTACCAATTAGAAATGGAAAATTTAGCAGTACTAGATAACCCAGTTGTTGATACTTTAAAAATTGCTAAAAAAAGATTCCCAGGACAAAGAGTAAGCTTAGATGCTTTATGTAAGAAATTTGAAATTGATTTAAGTGTTCGTAAATATCACGGAGCTTTACTCGATTCAAAATTACTTGCAGATGTATATTTAGAACTTACAGGTGGTCGTCAACAATCATTAGCATTTGATAGTACATCATCTGAATCTAATGAAGCTATTGACCCTTCATCATTTAGAAAAGCTGTTATTAAAACACGCCCTGCAATTATTGCTACTGATGATGAAACTAAAAACCATGATGAATTTGTATCTACTTTAAAAGGTAACCTTTGGAAGTAATATCGCTTTAAATCAATCAATCAATCAATCAATCAATCAATCAATCAACTAATATAACTTATAATAATAGGAATCATCCAATGAGCAATTTTTGCGGAATTGATTTTGGAACATCTAACTCAACACTAGGTGTTTTTATCAATAATAAACCACAACTAATTAACCTAGAGCATAATAAATCAACCTTACCATCAGCAGTTTTTTATGAATCTGATGATAATGAAATAGTTTTTGGTAGAACAGCCTTAGATTATTATAAACATGGTTATAGCGGAAGGCTTATGAGGTCTTTTAAAAGCATCCTTGGTACAAGTTTAATGAGTGAGTCTACTCAAATAAATGGTAAAAAAACATCTTTCTTATTAATTATTGAAGAATTTTTAAAACATATGAAAGATACTGCTGAAAAAGAGTGTAATCACTCGCTTGATAGTGTGGTTTTAGGCCGTCCTATTCATTTTATTGACAATAACAAACAAGCAGATGATGATGCACAAGAACATTTACGACAAGCTGCGATTAATGTTGGTTTTAAAAATGTCGAATTTCAGTTTGAACCAATTGCAGCATCTTTAAAATATGAGCAAAGCCTTACTGAAGAAAAATTAGTTTTAATTGTTGATATTGGCGGTGGTACATCTGATATTTCTATTATAAAATTATCACCTGAACGCTCTAAAAAAAGTGATAGAACCGATGATTGCCTTGCAAATGCAGGTGTGCATATTGGTGGAACAGATTTTGACCGCAACCTTAGCTTAAAAAATATAATGCCACTACTTGGTTATAACCAAGCTATGACTAACGGGCTAATTACCCCAAAACATTTTTATAATGATATTGCTACATGGCATAGAATTAGCCAAATATATAAACGCGAATTTATACTTTCTATTAAACGAATGAAAGGTAAATTAGCTGATGCAACACAATATGACAGGCTTTATAATGTAATTGATAATAAGCTAGCATTTAAAATTGCAATGTTAGTTGAGCAGGCAAAAATTGATTTATCAGATGAAACGCATATTAACTCTAACCTTAATTTTATTGAAGATAACTTACATGCTGATTTTTATCAAAAAGATTTAGAAATCGCAATTGCTCAACAATTAAACTCTATAGGTGAAACAATTGATAAATGTATTTTAAACGCAGGTTTAGAAAAATCTGATTTAGATGCTGTATTTTTAACTGGTGGTTCATCAAAAATGGCTATTATAAAAGAATTTATCTCTTCTTATTTACCTAATATCCCTGTTGATAACCAAGATAGCCTATCATCTGTTGGTACTGGGTTAGTACTTGATGCATCAAGAAGGTTTAAATAGAATGAGTAATCTTTCTTTAGTATTAAAGCATAAATGGTATGATTTAATCGAATCAGGTGTTAAAACATCTGAATATAGAGAGATAAAACCATACTGGGATAAACGCTTAAGTAAAGATTACCAAACTGTTACCTTTGAAAAAGGATATACTAAAACTAAGTTGAAATTTAATATAATTTCAATTTCTAAAACATCTGCACCTACTGATTTAGGCGATGATAAATAATATTATGGAATTAAACTAGGGCAACGCCTACTTTAAAATATTTATATAAAAAAAGAACCTATTAACTAGGTTCTTTTTTTATGTTTATTATGCTTGGGTTATAAAGTTTGTTCTAAAATTTTAAATACTTCATCAAAGCTTTCAACTTTTGGGCCACCAGCTGTAGCTAACTCAGGTGATCCACCACCACGAGCATTAATACTTTCAGCTGCGTTTTTCATTAAATCACCTGCTTTATATGTACCTACTAATTGTTTAGATAAGCCAACTAAAAGGTTTGAGCCTTTTTGTGTATGTAAGCCTAAAGCAATAACAATGTTTTCATCTCTGTTTTTAATATCTGATACTAAATCACGAGCTTGCTTAATATCAACATCACTTACTGATGCAGTAATTAACTGTACGCCATTTACTTGTTTAGCGTTTGCTAAAAGTTGTTCAGGGTTTAAAGCAGCTTTCATTTTTAATTCAGCTAACTCTTTTTCTAATGAACGAACTTGTTTAGCATTTGTTTTAAAACGCTCTTCTAAATCTTCAGCTTTAAATTTAATAGATTGCTCTAAATTAGCAAGAAGAGTATCTCTGCTGTTTAAATAATTTGAAGCTTCTAAACCAGTAACAGCTTCAACTCTACGGATACCTGATGCGATTGAACTTTCAGAAACAATCCTAAATGTACCAATTGAGTTAATATCTTTAACATGAGTACCACCGCAAAGCTCTACAGATGTAAATATATTCTTATTTTCTTTATCATCATAATTAACTGGAGTTTTAACTTTAATTGTTAATACTCTAACTTCATCACCATATTTCTCACCAAATAGAGCCATAGCACCTGATTTAACTGCTTCTTCTTGAGTCATAATTTCTGTTTTAACTTCACCACCTAGGTTAATTAAAAAGTTCATTCTATTTTCAATTTCTTTAATTTGCTCAGTTGTTAAAGCTTGGTTTAAAGAAAAATCAAATCTCATTCTATATGAATCAACTAAACTACCTTTTTGGAAACAATTCTCACCAACTATTTCATGTAATACAGCATGGAATAAATGCGCTGCAGTATGATTTTTTTCTGCATCTTTTCTAGTTGATTCAGCAACTGCTGCATACACACAATCTCCAACTTTTAAATCTTCATGCAGTTTATTAATTTTATGTTGATAAATTTTGCCATCAACAATTTTTTGAGTATCATCAATGCTTGCAAATGAATAATTATTACGCTTAAGAACACCACTATCACCAACTTGTCCACCAGCTTCAGCATAAAATGGAGTCTTATCTAATACTATAAAGCCTGTTTCACCAACTTTAAGCTCTTCAACTTGTTGCCCTTGTGCATTTACTAAAGCTACAATTTTTGAAATTGAGTCTAATTTTTCATAGCCAACAAACTCCGTTGCAGAAATTTTATTTGCAATATCAAACCAAACAGCTGATTGCTTTGCATCAGTTGAGCCACCTAAACCTGCTGCACGAGCACGGTCTTTTTGTTCTTTCATGCATGCATTAAAACCATCTTCATCAATGCCGATGCCTTTTTCTTTTAAAGCATCTTGTGTTAAATCAAGCGGGAAACCAAAAGTATCATATAGCTTAAATGCAATATCACCTTTTAAAGTATCACCATCTTTTAAATTTGCAGTTTCAGTTTCTAAAACTTTTAAACCTTGGTTTAGTGTTTTGTTAAATCTTTCTTCTTCATTTTTTACAGTATCAATAATCATGCTTTGTGCTTGTACAAGCTCGGGGAAATCTTGCCCTGTATTTGCAACTAAATATTTAATACAGTTATAAATAAATGATTTTTTTGAACCTACTAAGTTTGCATGACGCATTGCACGACGCATAATACGACGTAACACATACCCACGACCTTCATTTGAAGGAGTAACACCATCAGCAATTAAAAAGCTCATCGCTCTAATATGGTCAGCTATAACTCTGTATGAGCTTAGATTAGCCTCTGTAGATTTAATACCCATTTCAGTTTCAATACCTTGGATAATTTCTTTAAAAGTATCAATATCATAGTTATTATGCACACCTTGTAAAATTGTAGATAAACGCTCTAAACCACAACCTGTATCAACACCTGTTTGTGCTAAAGGTAGCATATCGCCATTTTTTTGACGGTTATACTGCATAAATACTACGTTCCAAATTTCAATAAATCTATCACCGTCTTCTTCAGGTGTACCTGGTAGTCCACCCCAAATGTCTTCACCATGGTCATAAAAAATTTCAGTACAAGGGCCACATGGTCCTGTATCGCCCATGCTCCAAAAATTATCATCAGTATCAATTTTAATAATTTTATCTTCAGCTAGTCCAACTTTATTGTGCCAAATATCATAAGCTTGGTCATCTGTATGATAAACCGTAACTACTAATTTTTTAGGATCTAATCCAATTTCTTTAGTTAAAAATTCCCAGGCAAAAGGAATAGCCTGTTCTTTAAAATAATCTCCAAATGAAAAGTTACCAAGCATTTCAAAAAATGTATGGTGACGCGCTGTGTGTCCTACGTTTTCTAAATCATTATGTTTACCACCTGCTCTAACACATTTTTGTGATGATGTAGCTCTTACATAATCTCTTTTTTCTTCACCTAAGAAAACATTTTTAAATTGAACCATACCTGCATTTGTAAATAGCAGTGTTGGGTCATTATCTGGTACAGTAGCAGATGATTTAACAATAGTATGCCCTTGTGATTCAAAATATTTTAAGAATTTTTGTCTAATTTGGTTAGTTGTAAGCATAGCTTTTTCCTTTTATTATATACTTAATATTATTATAGATTATTAGTTAATTATTATGCCATAAAAACAAAAATATGGCAACAGATATTCCATCTATAGTGAACATCTAGATTAGCAGTTTAATCTTTTAAAATTTTAGATTATTATTAACTTATAATTTCTACATCATCTATATTATTTAATGAATGGAAGAATTTACGAGATAGTTTAATATATTTAGTAACTTTTATAATAACATCTCCAACATCTGGTAATTGATAATGTATAAAACATGCAGTACCACCATTTGGTTGATCTTCAATAATTTCAGATAATTGTGCTATAGCTAAATGATCTTTTAATCTTAATTTAATTGAAGTTAAGTTCATAGTTTGAGAATCTAAACTTTGGATACTTTCAGCTTGCACTGAAAGGCCCTTTTCGCCCATTTTTAACCTTGCGTTAATTAAAATTGGCTGGCGTTCTTCTAAAACTTCTTGACAATCAGCATATTGATTAGGGAAAATTGCAATTTCTTGCATACCACTAAAATCTGAAACTTTAATTATTGCCATCATTGAACCTGATGCTGTTTTTCTTTCAATAACTTCAGCTAATGCACCTGCAATTTTTGCAACTGCTTTGCTTGATTTTTGAGCTACTCCTTCTAAATCTTTAATTTGAATAAGATCTTTACCAAGCTTTTCAATTTCATCTTTATATGCACTTAATGGATGATCTGATAAGTAAAACCCTAAAGCTTTTTCTTCATGTTCTAGTTGGTCAATAATATCAAGATCTTTACCTTTTTTAAGCTTAGGTCTATCTAATGACGAGTCACCATCTAAGGCAAATAAATTCATTTGATCTGATGATTTATCCTTATGACATTCGTGCATATATTGTAATAATATATTCATATTGGTCATTAAGAAACCTCTAGTATAACCAAAAATATCAAATGCTCCAGCATATGTAAAAGCTTCAAATAATCGTTTATTCATTGATGTAGGAGTCAAACGTTCCATAACATCAAAAATATCTTTAAAATCACCATTTGCAGCTCGTTCTTCACTAATGTATTTTGCAGCATCATCACCTGATCCTTTAATAGCATTTAATGCAAATCTAATGTTTTTAACTTCATCTACAAGTTCAACTTCAAATCTATTTGTTGAATGGTTAATACATGGTGCAAGTAATGTAATTTCACCAAAGTCTAAATCTTCTTTTAGCTTAATAAGTTTATCTGGGTTACCACGATCAAGAGTCATCGTTGCTGCCATAAATTCTTCTCTATAATGAGTTTTTAGATAAGCAGTTTGATATGAAATAAATGAATATGCTAATGAATGGGCTTTGTTAAAACCGTAACCCGCAAATTTTTCAATTAAGTTAAATAATGCTTTTGAATCTTCTTCAGCTACGTTTTGAGTTTCTTTTGCGCCTTTTACGAATGTATCAGTTTGTTTAGCCATTTCTTCAGGTTTTTTCTTACCCATAGCACGACGCAACATATCAGCCCCACCTAATGTATAGCCTGAGTAAACTTGAGCAATTTGCATAACTTGCTCTTGGTATAAAATAACACCAAAAGTT
This sequence comes from Laminaria ephemera, assembly GCA_036873875.1. Taxonomy (NCBI): domain Eukaryota; class Phaeophyceae; order Laminariales; family Laminariaceae; genus Laminaria; species Laminaria ephemera. Next base: position 8,167 of record JAYJMJ010316962.1, on the reverse strand, counting down.
TCTTTTAAAATATTTTCTAAACAAGGGTGAGGGTATTTAGCTTCTTGACGACCATGTCTACATTCAATGAAGTCATCCAACATACCTGATTCTAAAGGACCAGGGCGATACAATGCAACCTGAGCTGATAATTGCTCAATATCATGTGGTTGTAATCTTCTTAATAAGCTTCTCATACCATCAGATTCAACTTGGAAAACACCTACCGCATCACCTCGGCATAATAAATCATAAGTTGGTTTATCATCTAAAGGTATTTTATTAATATCAATATCTGTACCTTGTTCTGATATTAAATCTAATGCGTATTTAATAACTGTTAACGTTTTTAACCCTAAAAAGTCAAATTTAACAAGCCCTGATGTTTCAACATAGTTACCTTCAAATTGTGTTGAAGGAATATCTGAATCAGGATCTTGATATAAAGGGTTTAAATTTAAAATAGGTTCTGGGGCAATAATAATACCCGCAGCATGCACACCTGTATGGCGTTTTGCACCTTCAATTTGCATTGAAATATCAAGCATTTGGCGTACATCTTCATCAGAATCATAAATATCTCTTAATCTATCTTCTGCGTTAATTGCTTTTTCAAGAGTTTTAGCATCATCAGGTATTAACCCTGCAATTTTACTTACTAAACCAAAGTTAAGCCCTAGCACACGCCCAACATCTCTAATACAACCTTTTGCTTTTAGCGTACCATAAGTAATAATTGTACTTACACGGTCTTTACCGTAAAAATCTTGCACATATTCAATAGTTTTATGGCGGTTCTCTTGGCAAAAGTCAATATCAAAATCGGGTAACGATACACGTTCCGGGTTTAAGAAACGCTCAAAGAAAAGCCCGTATTTAATAGGGTCAATACCTGTAATATCAAGCACCCATGCAACAATAGAACCCGCACCAGAACCACGACCTGGACCAACTGGAACTCCATTTTTTAAACTCCACTTACAAAAATCAGATACAATAATGAAATATCCAGGGAAACCCATCTGGTTAATAATTGATAGCTCAAAGTCTAAACGTTTTGTATATAATTCTAATTTTTCTGCTTTTTCTTTTTCGTCTTTACAATCAGGGTAAACAAAATCTTCCATTTTTTGTTTAAAACCATCATAAGACATTTTTTCTAAAACTTTATCTTCTTCCATTCCAGATTCATCAACCCAAGCAGGCATATTAAAGTGCCCTGTTGGTATTCTAAAACCGCATCTTTTAGCAATTTGAATTGTATTTTCTATCGCTTCAGGAATGTCTGCAAATAACTCTTCCATTTGAGCTGGTGTTTTAAAGTAATATTCTGATGAATAGCTACGTCTTGTTTCATCTGCAATAACTTTAGTATCATGAATTGCCATCATAACCTCTAAACCATTTGACTGGTTGGGTTTCATAAACCTTGCTTCATTTGTTGCAACAATTGGCATATCAAGTTCATATGCTAGCTCTATTAAATCTGCTTCAACTTCTAATTCTGATTTTAAATTATGGCGTTGAATTTCAACATATGCTCTATTACCAAAAGTATTTTTTAAAATTTGTAGATAGTTTTTTGCATCTTGGATTCTGTTTTGTCCTAAAAAGTATCCCATTGGTCCTTTTTCAATAGAACCTGTTAATATTATAAGCCCTTCATTATGCTTTAATAGCATATCTAGGCTTATTTGTGCTTGTGCTTCATCTTTTGAGTCTAAAAATGCATGTGATGTAAGCTGAATAAAGTTTTTGTACCCTATTTCATTTTGTACTAATACTTGTATATGAAATGGTTTTTGCCTTGTAAAATTTTTATTAGTTTCAGGGTTTGCAATAGCTAATGACTGCCCAATAATTGGTTGAATACCTGCGCTTATTGCAGCAAGTGAAAAATCAACTCCACCAAAAATATTATCAGTATCTGTAATTGCAACAGCTGGCATATTGTTTTCTTTACAATTTGCTATAACGTCTTTAATTTTGCATAAGCCTTCTAAAATAGAATAGTTTGAATGCACGTTTAAATGCACAAAATTAGCTTTTGGTATTACTTCTTGAGTTATTGGATTTTCAATATTTTCAGACATACAATTCTTTTTCTATTTCACTAATATATAATTTAATTAACTTATGTTTTAATCATTACATTTATAATACAATATTTATTAAAATTGTTCAATTTTTTTTATGATTAATACACCATTGACAATTATATATTTAACAACCATATTTATAACACCACTTATTTATTTATTTTAACAGGATATACCATGAGTATTTTACTTAAAAACCAAGGTTCATAAAAACTTATCGCTAAGAAGTTAGCTTTAGAAATTCTCGCTGATTATAAACTATCTGAAGGTAAATCAATTCTACCAAGTTTAGAAATTTACAATCTAGGCAAACAAACGATGGATTTATACAAATTTAATTCCGTCGACTGCATGTTATATACTGTTTATGATAAAAACTCTACATATGTATGCTTACTAGCAGATTTATGCGAGGCGTTGGAATCTAATGGGCTTTATTTAACAGCAAATGAAGATTATTCAAAAGATGGCACATTTAAACTTGTTCATGAAGGTGATGTTGTTATATCTACCAATATTTTGGATATTTATAAAGCCGCAATAACTGATTCAGATGAGATTATTGCCAAACTTACTGAAACCGCCAAAGGGTATAACAATTTTTCTTTAATTTTTACCCAAGGCTTGGGTGAATATTGCTCATCAAGTAATGGCATGCTTGTAAAAATTGCCGACTTAATAAAACCCGAAGACCACGGCTAACATTTAGCATTTACGAATAAAAAAGCTCTATTAATTTAGAGCTTTTTTTAATTTTTAACATGTTTACATTATCTAGCTTTTTTATTAACTAGTTTATCATCGTACATTCTTTTATCGGCTAAATCTTTTAGTGATATTCCACAATCAGATTCTTCAGGGTAGTATGATACACCTATAGAACTTGAAATTTTGATTGTTTTGTTAATTTCTTTAACTAAAAACTCTTGGCTGATAATATTTTTAATATTTTTGATAATATTTACAGACTCCTGCTTGTGCACTCCATATAGTATTACCCCAAATTCATCTCCTCCTAAACGTGCAATAACATTATTATCATCAATATACTCTGCCAACCTATCTGATACACCTTTTAATACCCTATCACCTATTTTATGGCCATAGATATCATTTACTGGTTTAAAATCATTAAGATCTATAAAAACTATTGTCGCAGACTTTATATTTTCTAAATTTTTTAACTTAATATCAAAACTTGTTTTATTTTGTAAACCTGTTAATGAGTCTAACCCTACAATGTTTTTCGCATGGTTTAGTATAATTTTATTTCTTATATTTTTAGTGATTTTTTTAGCACCTGATAATAAATCCTCTATATCTCTTATACTTATTTTTAAAGCTTGTGATGCTTGCTCTAAATTATTATCAAAACATGATAGTGTATTTTCAATAGTATCTTTAATAACATTAAAGTCTTCTTTTATTTTAGGAACTTCTTTGCTTATCATTTTTTTATGATTAATTTCAGATCTAACTTTTAATAAAGCACCTAGTACTATTATTAAGCAACCCAAACCATCATATATATTTATGCCTTTAGCACTTATAATACCTAAATAATCAACAAAATACTCTACTAAAACAGTTAATACTGGAGATATTGATACAGCTACTAAAAAGTTAGTACTGCCTATTGTTTTTGTAGCATAAAACTCAAAGTATTTCATCGTCGCGATAACTAATATACCTGTAAATATTGATAAGGCTAAACTTTCAATTGATAATAACTGATCTGTTGTTGGTAATAAACCTTTAAGTCTATCACCAAGGCCAACAAAGTTTGCAACTATTAAAAATAATACATAAGTAACTGATGTAACTGATAGTACATAGCCTGTTACTCTAAGCTCTGCCTTTATATCACCACTTGCGTGGTTACTTTCTTTATGTTTTTCAGAAATTAAACTTTGAATAACTTGGAATACTGTACCTATAAATATTAGAAATATAGCAATTTGCTTATTTAAACTTTCAGCACCATATGCAACAACAATAACGCCTAAAGCTATTAAAAATATGCTTGATTTACCCCTAATTTTTGACTTTGTAGTAACTACTGTAAGTATGGTTGCTATAACTACTCCCATTCTTGAAAGTAATGATACTGAAGTTGCCGTCATTGCAAATGTAAATGCCGACATTATAAAAACATTATTTAGTATTTGAGATGTTCCGTATATCCAAGTTGAAGAGTTTTTTAATGTATTTGATGAAAGCCTACCAGGACCTGCTATAGCAAGTAATGTAATTGATGCAATTATTAGCGATTGTAATACAAATACTGTTGGATGTATATTATCAAAATATAAGCTACCTATTTTTAAAACATTTGAGTAAACTGCCCAGATAAATGCTGTAACTAGTGCAAATAACCAACCTAATATATAATTTTTATTCATAGATAGCTACTCCCCTAAAATATTTTTAAAATCAATAACAAGCCAAATAACCATAATTGATATCATCATTACTAATATAATGTAATAGATGTAATAATTTAATCTATCTACTTTCCTTCTTTGTCTTTTACGACGATCTACTTTTACTGATCTAAAATCTTTATTATTTGATCTACGATCTTTTGTTCTTTTTTTTGATGTATTAAACACTTTTAAAACAAACCTTCCTTAAACGTTTTAGTTGCAATAAAGTTATTATATATATACTACACAACTATTACAAGTGTTTATTTATCTTTTTACGTTATTAGACAAAAAAATAAACCCAATCTATAAAATAGATTGGGTTTACTTCGTAATAATATGGGGGTTTAGAAATTTTACATAGTTTCTAAAACTCCATCTTCAAGTGATACGGCTTGACCGTAGGCATTACTTCCTACAAGCTTCGTACCCACTTGGGCTCTAAACTTTAATTCTGGATTATCACCAGATCTAACTACATGATAGTGACCTTGGACATTACGTTTAATTGAAGCATTAAAAAATGCACGTTGTAGAGTTTTCATGATATTTGACATTTTATTCTCAATATTGTAAAAGTGTTGTGTAATAAGTTATATAGCCTAACACTAATTAACTACTGACATAACAAAAAAGCCCACAATATGGGGCTTTTTTTATAATTATTAATATGTACTAAACGTTAAATCTGAAGTGAAGAACATCACCATCTTTAACAATATACTCTTTACCTTCTAAACGTTGCTTACCAGCTTCTTTAGCACCTTTTTCACCATCATTTGCAATAAAGTCATCATATGCAATAGTTTCAGCTTTAATAAAGCCTTTTTCAAAATCAGTATGGATAACACCAGCTGCTTGAGGAGCTGTTGCATCTCTAAATACAGTCCAAGCACGAACCTCAGTAACACCTGCAGTAAAGTAAGTAATTAAATCAAGTAAGTTATAACCAGATCTAATAACTCTGTTTAAACCTGCTTCTTTTAAACCTAAGTCTGCTAAAAATTCTGCTTTTTCTTCTTTATCAAGCCCTATTAGCTCTGATTCAATTTTAGCTGATACAATAACAACATCAGCATTTTCTGCTTTTGCATATTCTGAAACTTTAGCTGAAAGTTCATTACCTTCATCTGCTGAATCTTCATCAACATTACAAACATACATAACAGGTTTATCTGTAATAAATTGGTATTGTTTAATTTGTAGCTCTTCTTTTTCATTTGCTGGTTCATAAGTTCTAACAGCATGGCCTTCTTCTAAAACTTTTAAAAGTTTTAATAAGATAGCATGTTCTGCAGCTAGTTCTTTATCACCAGTTTTTGCACGACGAGCAATTGTTTTAATTCTTTTTTCAACAACTGATAAATCTGCTAGTAATAACTCTGTATTAATAACTTCTGCATCATCTAATGGGTTAATTGTATTTTCAACATGAGTAATATCATCATCAATAAAACAACGTACAACGTGTGCAATAGCATCAACCTGGCGGATATTACCTAAAAATTGGTTACCTAAACCTTCACCTTCAGATGCTCCTTTAACAAGCCCTGCAATATCTACAAACTCAATTTGAGTTGGTAAAATTTTATTAGGGTTAACTATTTTTGCTAAAGCGTCTAGTCTTTCATCAGGAACTTCAACTATACCTACATTAGGCTCAATAGTACAAAACGGATAGTTTGCAGCCTCTGCCTGAGCAGTTTCAGTTAATGCATTAAACAATGTTGATTTACCTACATTTGGTAACCCTACGATTCCACATTTAAAACCCATATTTTTAATTCCTTATTTATATATTTTAATAATTTAGTTAATAATTTTATTTTAGTAATAAAGCAAGTTCATTTGTTGCTTTTGCATGGCCTTTATTTAATAAAGTTGGCATTACTTTAGACAAGTAGTATAAAACATCTTCATATTTTTCAGCTTCTGCTTTAGGAAAATCTTTTAATACGTAGTCTGATACCATATCTCTATGTCCTGGGTGGCCAATACCCAATCTAACTCTTTGATAATTTCTTGAACCAATGCAATCTGTAATAGATTTTAGTCCGTTATGTCCGCCTTCTGATCCACCAATTTTCATTTTAATTTTAAGTGGTTCAATATCTAACTCATCATGAAATACTATTATATTCTCAGGTTCTATTCTGTAAAATCTTGCTATTTCAGCAACACTATGGCCTGACTTGTTCATGTATGATTGTGGCATGATCATATGTACTTTATGCCCATCAATAGTACCAGAGCTGTATAAACCTTGGTATTTCTTGGTAAAAGGCGAAAAATTAAAGCGAGCTTGAAATTCAAGCGTCGCTTTAAAACCGATGTTATGGCGGTTGTTAGTGTATTTATTTCCAGGATTACCTAAACCAACTAGTAGAAACACAACTAACACCTCCTTATTTTTTATACTTTAATATTACTCTGCAGAGTCTGAAGCTGCTTGTGCTTCACCTTCTTTTAGAGATAATGTAGTTTGACGAGTAGCAACTACTGAAGCTAAAGTAATGTTTTGCTTAGATGTAGCAGTTGTTTTTGCAGGTAAAGTAATTTGATCTAATTTAACTGAATCACCAACTTTTAAAGTAGCAATATCAACAGTAATTTCTGTTGGAATATCTTTAGCTAAGCAAGATACTTCTAAGCTAGAAATAACTAACTGAGGAATACCACCTAATTTAACACCAGGAGCTTTTTCAGCGTTTAATAGTCTTAGAGGAGCTTTAACCTTAACAGCTTTATTAGCGTTAAATCTTAAGAAGTCAGCATGGATAATTCTATCTGTAACTGGGTTTCTTTGTAGATCTCTTGCAAGAACTTCTACTTCTTTGCCGTCAATTTCTAAAGTTTGTACTGTAGAGAAAAAGTTACCTTTTTGCATATCCATCATTAAGTCATATGATGAGATAGTTAAAGCTTCTGCTTTTTTACCTGCACCGTAGATTACTGCTGGAGTATTGTTTTCGTTTCTTATTTCTCTTGCGATCCCCTTACCGCTTTGTGTTCTAATTTGAGCTTTAATTGTCATAACAATTTTCTTTCATAATTATATTATTTGGATGATATATAAGTTATTTTACAACAACTTATACTGATTAATGAGAGTCTGACCTCCAAGGGTGTCAATTATTCTCATGTGCGAATGATAGTACTTTTTATCTTAAATGTCAAGGTTTTATTATAATTTATTAGGCTAGTTTCTCGCCATTTTTAACTTTTTTATCAGGCGATACTAATACGGTGCCATTTTCTGCACAAACTATAGCTAAAACTAATACTTCAGATTTAAAACCCGCCACTCTTCTTGATGGAAAGTTTACTATCGCTGTTACTTGTTTTCCTACTAGCTCTTCTGGGCTATAATTTTCACAAATTTGCGCTGAACTACCTTTTATTCCAAGCTCTTCGCCAAAATCTATATTTAAAATATATGCAGGTCTTTTTGCTTTTTCATTTAATTTTGCAGATACAACAGCTCCAACTCTTATATCTAAATCTAAAAAATCTTCTATTGTTGGCATTTTATTTAATCTCCCAAGTTGGTCTTGTTAAATTATTTTGCATATATGCAGCATCTACAGTATTTGTAATTAGAGACATTACAGTTAATGGACCAACCCCACCTGGTACTGGTGTAGCAACTTTAGCAGTTGAAAA
>JAYJMJ010316671.1:0-24053 GCA_036873875.1 Laminaria ephemera | reverse complement strand
ATACTCTCGTATCGCTCAACGAAATGACCACGTTTACGGCGAGATTCCTGATAGCGCAGAAAAGCATTCCAGACATAGCGGTTACAACCGGCTTGTTTCCAGAATGCGTCTTGTTGCTCTGTATCGACATTGAGCCGAAACTTGAATCCACGCTGTATTTTCATGATTAATAATATAGTAATGAGGCACTAAAATGTCAATGCATTATTACTGGCTTGCGCCAGTAATGTGAGCTATCCATCCTCCTCCTAAAGAGGGAGGTATTTCGCTCGGTATTGATAAAAAAACGGCAAGCTCAGTACGTTCTGTTCTTGCCGTCTTTTTATGCTGGTATAGCTTTTTCAATTTCTTTTTTGCTTTTAGATATGGAGTATAAAGCACTAAATATTGCGAAAACATTAGTAGCTATACCACTCCATGAACCTAAAATTAAATCATTGATTAAAAACAGCGAAGTACAAAATATCAATCCGGTCCTCATTTTTATTCCATTAAGGCTGAAATAAACATAAGTTGCTAATACAGAGGCGCAAGGAACAATTACTTGCCATGACTCACTAACTAGAGCCACCGGTGCCGCTGATAAGGCAATAAAAAACCACATCAACTTTTTTGACTTATAAAACTGAGTAATGAATATTCTCAAAGAGCCTATCAATACCAGTAAAGCTGTTAATTCACTACCTAACATTAAATAGTGAACTGAAAACAAAAAAGAACCCAGAGCAGAGAAGTTTATAAGCTTTCTATCATCCGAAATTGAAAAAGCATAAATGATACACAGAGCGCCGATAAAGCCGATGCCCTGAATAATTAAATCATTCATTGCTAATCCTTTTTTGCTGAATAAGTCTATTTTAGAAATCGAATTATAGTAGCCAGCATTGACATTTGCAACACTTTATTGTAAAATATCTAATTATTTTTTTGTAAGGATTAAGAATGTCTAAAACAAGTCAAGATCAAGCGCTTTTAGAAGCGATTGAATGCATTACTGATGGAAGAGCTGAAGAAGCAATATATTGCATAGTTGAATCTCTTTCATTGTCAAAATCCAAGATTGATAATAAGAAAATTATTAATAGCCTGCCAGAATCTGAAAGAATCATTAAACAGTGCGAAGATATTATAGATAAGAAAAATAAGATTCCTATGCATGTTGTTTTTGAGATCTTTAGAATAGGTAAAAGTCCCACTGTACTTGATTTAATTGAAAAGGCTGGTCTTGCAAAACAATTTCAAGATATTTACTTTCATACATTGAATTCAAATTTGAACTTAATGAAGAGCATATATAAAAAGTACTTTGATGATGAAATAGCAAGAAAATTCTTTTCTCAATCTGCTATCAATTTCCTAAAGGCTTAATATGATCGACTGCAATCAAGACGGAATTACACATATCAATGCATATTCAAGAGGAAGAACTGAGCTTGGCGTTATGCTTAGTAATTTCGAGCTTTCACCTTTTATACATGATCAAGATGGCCCCTTTGATTCTGTGGAAGGTTATTGGTATTGGTTAATTACCGGCGATGAGTCTTTAAGATTTACGCATGGGGCAAAGGCCAAAAAACTAGGACAAGAACTAACTGAGCATAAAAAGGTTTATCCAGATGATTTCAAGGAAAGAATAGTTGTTGCCCTTAGGTGCAAATTCGAAGAGAATGAAAGAATTAAGTCGCTATTAATTGATTCTACATTGCCAATAATTCATTACTACACTAGAAATAGTGAGGGCAAAGAATTTGCGGTTCCTTTAAAAAAGCACGAGTGGGTTTTTCTTGCAATGGAGAACATCAGGGCAGAACTTAAAGGGCTACCTGCTATGCATGATTTGTATTCTAAAGATGAAAAAGAGCCTTTTCAAAAGGAGATATTTTAATTTATATGAAATTATCACTTGACATTTCACATAAAAGATAATATACTTGTTTATAACGGTAGGCGGATTCGACACCCGCTTAAAACTCTACTGTTCCCCCGATAGAAGAAAGTCCGTATCCGGTGTTACTGAAAGGTAGCACCGGTATTTTTTTAGTTAAAACCGACTTCTATATCATTTGAATCTGATTTAATTCTACTGATACAAGCCAATACCTGGTCTTCTCTGTGATAGCCTATAGCATCATCAAAGTGCTCTGCCTGTCCTTTCATAACAGTTACAGCACAAGCGCCACAGAATCCTTTTCTGCAACATGTATGAGGTGCTTTACCTTTGGCTTCAAGCTTTTCAAGAATAGATTGGTTAGGACTGCCGTTGCCGTCAGTAACTGTAACCTCAATTAGGTTTTCGAATTTGTCCACAAATCCTCCAGTGAGAGAGTTATTTCAATATATTATATCACTAACAAAGACTGTATGGCAATTTCAATTGACCTAGATCAAGTTTTTGGCCAAGCATTTTATGCTTGATTGTCCAGGGTTTTTGACTACATGGGGTTGAATAAGTCACCCACCTTTGTAAACTTCTTTAATATCTCATAAAGAAAGGAGGTATAATATACCTCCTACGCAATCAAAAGTCAATAGATATTTTTAAGGCTGGGGATCTTCATATGTTTTTTGTGACGAACGAACCTCAAAACCATGTTTGGTTAGAAATTCCTCTCCATCATTAATAAAGAAGTTATTCCAAGTTCCAAGCTCTCTGATCTCTTTTTTTAGTTGACTCTTTAGGCTTTCTTTATCTTTGTCATTTTCGGCTTGAGTAGAAGCATAGTGAGTTTGGGAAATCTGGTGCGATTCCTGATCTGTGTAGACTTTTGCATTAAGGTAAGTTGATTTGGTTGGTATTTTTGTTTTACCGTCTTTATCAAGCTTTTCATTAATTACCTTTATTGTTGCAATCTTGCCCCATATAAAATTACCATCAATATCTTTAATGAACTCATACTGCTGAGCAGCTTCTGCTTCAGTATCAACGGTGTTGCCGTCTTCATCGATCCAGTTGCCGTCTTTAGATTTTCCTTCGTAAACAAAGTTACCTTCAATGTCAGTTCTTCTTATAGGGCCTGATATTTCTAATCGCTTATCATCTCCCTTACCATTAATGAACATTTTTGCTTTTAATCCAGGAAGCTTTTCTTTTCCAGATAATTCATTCAACCATATATCAAACCCTTTGGCACCTTCTTCTGCTTCCATGACATTCATATATACTCTGCGGTGAGAGTTAGAACCAGGTGCTATAGACATAGCGATAGGCATAATGATTACTCCATAATATTGTTTTTAGTTATATATAAGTATATTATGTCACTTTTAGAGAGTATCTTCAATTATTTGAGGACTTATTGGTTAAATTTAGATCAGCTAAGCCAAAAACCTACAAGTCCTAGTGTTAAATGCAAATTTTTGTATTGTAAATGTAATCGTTAATAGTATAATGCCTCGTAAGTCGGGTAGATTGCATCCTTAGTAGGGGTGCATCATTTGTTATGCTGTATAGCCAGAAAAACATTCCGAAAAAATAATTAATAGGAGAGCTTATAAATGGATAATGTAAAGCAATTATCATGTGATTATGAATTAAACTCATCTAAAAGAATTTTAGAGAACTTGGGCGTGGATGTGAATAGTGAAAGTGATTCTGTATGCGTAAAGCAGGTTGCAGCGGCAATGTCTTATATGGAATGCTTACTAGAGAGGCAAAGAGCTCTTTTGGAATTGGCCAAAGATTTTGGGCTTGATGAAATGTCAATGGATGAGAGGACTTCATGGGAAGCTAAAACTGAAGTTACAATAAACCAAGCATCTTCTTTAATTAGTAAAGATGTTGCTAACAACTGCTGTAAGACAAACATGAAAGTAATTCCGTCTAATGAAAACAGCAATATTGTGAGCTTATTCAACTAAAACAACTAAAGCACCAACACATGTTTGCACATACAATTATATAGTGATATATTATGTACATCGACTTAACTGGATAAGCACATACATGGGCATCTTAGCCTATTTCATGCTTTGATATTAGGTCTTTTATTAATTAATATAATATGCCACGTGACTAACAGGTAGTCTTGTGAAATTTTCGATATATAAGGGCAAATATTATGATTAGCTTAAACAAGCAAATTATTGGCGGCAACTTAGCTGCTGATTCAGAAGTTTTTAATGTTAGTGATCAACGTGACGTTATTCGTTTTCGTGTAATTACGAGTGAAAGCTGGAATGATCGACAAGGTGAAAGGCAAGAAAAAACTTGTGGTCACGATGTAGTTCGATTCGGTAAGAAGGGTCAATTTGACAAGCTTAAAGATATTCTTGTTAAAGGTACAGGCGTTTATGTAGAGGGTACTACAGAAAAAGAAATGCGTGATGGTGAGAATGGTCAGCGCTTCCTAAATGTGACAGTTAATGCTTCTTTTGGTGATCTTCAGATTACAAAATATGTAACTGAAAAGCCAGAAGGTCAGGGTTCGGCACCTAAAGCTCCAGCTCAAAAGGCTCCAGCTAATGTTCCCGTTAAGAAAGAAGAAGAAAAACAAGATTCTGCTAATCAGGCTCCAGCGAATGTTCCAAATCCAGAGCCTCAGGCTTCTGCACCTGAATTTGTAGATGATCCAGATGAAGATATTCCATTTTAAATGACATTACACTTATAAAGTGGTATAAAAACAATCAAAAAGCACCTGTTTAGGTGCTTTTTGATTCTTTACTGGAAATACTTATGACATAAGTCACAATACACTCATAATAAAATTTATAGATGCTTATTTAATTGACATCTTATTAGTATTTTAATATAATGGGCGCATCTTTTAGGGGTTCTTATTCTCCTTGTAATATAATTTGGACACATAATATGACAAACAATGCTAAAGCTGTTGAGCAGGTTGTAAACATTAACTCAGATGATGTATCTGCATCTAAGAGCTATACTCGACCAGAACTTACTGAAGAAGATCTACAGGCTGTAGATAATCTAAATGTTATCTGGCAAACCTATAAAAAGGTTAACAATGTTACTCAGGTTCAATTTGTTAAAAAGCTTGATTGGAGTCAAGGTAATTTCTCTCAATACCTAACAGGTAAGGTTCCTTTGGGCATGAAGGCTACAATATCATTAGCAAATGCTCTTGATTGTGATCCTGGAGATATTCGACCTGAGCTTAAAAGTGAAAAACTAATGAAGTTGAACAAAGAAATGGTGTCTCATCTTAAAGATGCAACCAAGCTTCTTCCAAAAAATGATCCGAAATCTAAAATGCTTAAAAAGCAAATTAAACAAACCCTTTCATCTGGATATATGATGGTTGTTTAATTTAAAAGCATATGTTCTTAAGTACCCTGCTAATGCAGGGTTTTTTCATTTATAAGATAGCTAATGTTGGCTTTTTAACTTAATTTTTGATATATTTTGTTCAAATATAGGAGTTAGTATGAAAAAAGTTTTATTAGTTGCCTCAATTTTAGCTAGTTTTGGTGCAAGCGCCGAGATGAAGCACATTCCTTGCGAGTTTGCGGAGCTCGAAGGTAAAAAAATTAGATTTCTTGAAGTTGATCCTAATACTAGGTTTCAAAATAGAGAGGATGGCTTGGTATACCCTTACTGGGTTAATGATAGGTTTAATCCAGAAAAAACACATGTGAATGATTTGTCATTTAGACAAGCAAAATTAGATACAAGTAAATTCTATAGAAGACTTGAAAGCTCGAACAATCCTGGTGTTGGGCCTTCTTTCGTTAGGTACTATAAAGCAACTACTGAAAAGTGTGATGTGGTATGGGCAAGAATAAATGAAACTGATAAGAATTTTGTAAAGTACTTTGATAAAAGCAATCATTTAATGGATGGCTCTATTCCTTGGGAAAAGGAAGGGGAGTCACTCTCGGTTCAGTTTAATGATGAGCACGCTAAACTTTATGCAAGAGTTGGAAAAAGCTTTTACGTTAAGCCACACGCTTCTAAGGTGCTTCATACTGGACTTACTTTAGACAAAATGAATCAAGTTGAACTTGAAAATCATGAAAAAGTTAAACTGGTTGATGTTCAGCCAAATTCATTCATCATGAATGGTGTAATGATAGGAACTGTGACATTAAAGGTTAGGCGAGAAAATGGCGATGTAGTTATTGTTCCCTGGGATACGGAAAGACTTACACATATTGATCCACTATCTTCAAGAAGCATTCAAAACAAGCATAAACCGGCAATTACCTCTGAGCAGATTCATTTCGGCATGAATGCTGAAGAGATTGTTGCTGCCTGGGGTCATCCAGATTACGTTAGGTATAATCCAATGTATGAAGCTGAAAAAGGAAAGTCATTCTTTGTTCAAAATGACAGGTATCCTTATGGAGATTCTTTTAAAGAGTTTCAGGTTACTCAAAGAGAGAACAGGGTAAAATCTGGCGACTTCCAAGAGTGGACTTACAAAGATAGACTTCCTGAAGGTAAGGTTCTTGTACTAGATTATGAGGGCAATCTTGATAAGTTGTTTCAGACTAAGCAATTAATTAAGAATGAAATCCATATTGATGTTGCTTATCCAAAAATAAAATAAACAAAAACATTGAAATTAGTTTCCTAAGCCACATATTATTATGTGGCTTTTTTATTTAAATGACAATATTCTGAGAAATGATTTAAAAAATATTTATATTCTCAAATATTAACACTTGACAATATTTTATATTGTGGTATAGTTAGTCCATAAAGAGAACGGCATACTATAAACACTAAAGATTTAAGGATTTTATTATGGCTGAAGTTACTGTTGCTATTCAACGTTATTTATCATCAATTGCTAATTTTGAGTTATTATCAAAGGAAGAATTTACTGAACTTGCTAAAAAATATAGTGCAGGTGATGAGTTCGCAAAGAAGAAAATGATTCGCCACAATTTAAGACTTGTCGTTAGCATCTGTAAAAAATACAACCAGTACGACCAAGACTTAATGGATATCATAGGCGAAGGTAACTTGGGCTTAATTAGAGCTGTTGAGAAGTACGATCATGAAACAGGATTTGCATTTTCAACTTATGCTCAAACTTGGATTAGATACTTTGTAGAAAAGTACCTAAGTGAAACAAAGAAGATTGCTCATGTTCCACTGCATACTATGAAGCTTTCAAGAAAGATTGGAAGAACGATTGCTAAGGCTGAAGAAGACGGAAAACAATGGACTATAGCGTCAATTGCTAAAGAACTTAAAGTTTCAGAAAGCAAAGTTAGCTATGGATTGATTCTTCAAGGTATGGATGATTCATTGAATGCAAAACTATCTAACGATGGTGATTCAGTTGAAGTCGGTGACTTAATTGCTCAAGAAGAAAATGAACAGTTTACTATTGAGGCAGAAGATAGAAATAACATGCTTCACGTTTTGATTACGGGGCTTCCTGATAAGCAAAAGCAAGCGATTATTCATTTTTACGGATTATTCAATACTAGTGAAAAATCTGGTGCGGCAATTGGATGTATTATTGGCGTTAGTCGTGAAAGAGTTAGACAATTACTTAAGGAGGCAAAGGTTTCTTTAATAAAATTAGCTAAAAAAGAAGGAATTGATCTAAAAGATCTGTTTATCTCATAAGAAATAGTCAGCTAAACATGGCCAAGTCATCATTTAATTAATGGAAATGACTTGGCCATTTTTATATTTGTGACTCTTTATTGAAAATCAATCAAAATAATGATTCCGCGACCTTAAAATATTGACACAAACAAAAAACAAGGCATAATAAGTCTGGTTAATCCTCCTCGTAAGAGGAGGCCAAAATATTTAATAGGATGATTTAATGAATAAGTCTATTAGGCCTTTAGTGGCTTTTATTAGCGTGGCTGTAGTAGGTGCATCACTTTCTTTGATTCACAATGTGCATAGTGAGAAAAGGGCTGAGTTTCTAAAAGAAGCAGAAAAAAGAGTATTTATTGATAGAACTGCTGCCATGCAGTTGTCTTCAGCTGTTATCCTTTACAAGGAAAAACACGGTGAAGATTCACTTGTGAATTTTAATAGTGATGAAATTTTCAATAAGCTTTTATTTGAAAAGTTGATTTATAAAGATACGAAAAGCGCATTAGATTACAACTTTGAGTTTTATGGTGAGGGTGTAACTCACGTAGGGTATGAGGTTAAAGATCGCGGAATTTGCTCTTTATTTAATGAGGGTAAAGGCATTGTCGTTTCAAAAACAGGTTCTATTGACCTTTACAATATTACTGTAGAAAAAAATGGCAATGAAACTAATTTTATGAATTGTGTGGAAGTAAACAAGAACCAAACTAAATACTTTGCAAAATATAAAATTGATGGAACTAGGGTAGGTGCAATGTGGAAATAAAAAAATCTGACATTAAAAGTTTGGGCTATCAATCTATGGGAATGCATTCAGGATTAGACTTTGGTACTGTTAAGCCTCATCAAGTGATAGCTTACATAGAAGGATTGAAAGATACATTCACGATAGACTCTTTGGTAGTCGGATTAAGTAAAATGAAAAACAAGAAAGACCAGCCTAGAAATAAAGGTATTGATTTCATTATTCGTGAAGCAAGAAAATTGAGTGAATAATAGATTAATGAATTAAATAGATAGAGGCAGCTATAATGATTAACATTGTAGCTGCTTTTTTTGTTAACTAATAACTTCAAATAGATGTTTAAGTGGAGTGCCTTTGTTTAGGTTGACAAATTTTTCCTTCAAGTTAGTTAAATAAAGGTTTGCCTCTTTTATATCGTCATTCATTTTTAAAATTGAGTGATGTTCTTTTTCGCTTAATTCTTCAGATATGACAAAGCTTGAACTTCGAATTGTATTAAGTAATAGGTCATTTTTACTCATGATGAAATCTATACTTTCAGCATAGTAGTCAAGAGAGAAGGGCGGAGGTGGATTTTCTCCTTTTATTAATTCTAGGTATGAGTCTATTGCACTTTCTGATTTCCTAAATGAACTATTAATTTCAGAAACTTTATATGCGCAAGATTTAATGTCGCCTATGTATTTTACTTCAGAGGCATCTTCAAGTCTTGTTATAGCTCTTGGGATCAGGGTTTTGTATAGTTCAGTATAAGAATTCCAAGCCTCAACTAAGTTATTGCCTGTCGAAAGTATTAGTTTCTTAGCTTTTTCTTCGGATTCTTTGGCTAGTCTTAACTCTTTGGCAAGTTTATCAAGATATTTTTTGGAGGTTTTTCTTTTATATATTGCAAAAGATGAAAACGCGATAGACGCAAAGAATGGTGCCAGGTGCATGACAGATAAATAATTAAACTCCAAAGAAAATATTTCATTGAAGCTAGAGAGTACTATTACTGATGATGATACCAATATAGGTAGGCTAAGTGTAGAGTTTTTTAACTCCGATAAGCGCAATGCCTCTTTTTTACTTTTAAATCCCCAGGTACTGGGAGGGATATCGTTAGGTTCTAACGTAAAAGCCATTTCTTACTCCAAAATATATACTAAGATATAATATAGATACATCTAAACTATAAGTCAACAGAAGCAGTGTGATTGAGATCTTGATTTTTTGCATTCTCAACTAATAGGTGTCTATTGTTGACAAGCAACTCTCTAAATTCAGACTCAATGTTATCAATATTGCTCATTGTAGAGTTGGAAGGATTGAATCCTTTATTTATCCAGATAGCTGCGTCTTTCTTTACCGTTGAAGTGTCTTGTATTTTAATATTTCTATCAATGTAAGTTTGGCCTTTATTTTTTTTAAATATTATTCCAGAATGAGCAAACTGGTCGGCTGTTAAATCAAGTATTTTCCCATCTCGTTCAAGCCACCAGTGTGACCCGTATATTCTCATGTCAGGTGTTAGTAACCTAGTTCCTGAAAAAAATACAATGCTCTCACCTGAATTTTCTACTTCTGAAATTAATTTTTTATCTAAAATGTCTTTTGCATTACTAAAGTTAAGATCAAGAGCAAAACCTCCTTTGACTTCCCAGTCTTCGTTCAAATAATAGCTCAAGAACTTCTTAAGGAATACTGAGGTTTGCTGGCAAAGACCGGTTGAATTAGGGCACTCATTTTTTATAGCCATTTCACCTATAATTGATGGCTTGTGTTTTCTTCCTTTGTTATGAAATTGATCATCATGCCAATATTGCTTATGGCACTCTTCAAGGTAAGACTTTAAATTACTTAAAAGATCTGGCGTTATTTTACTCATAGATTTAATTCCTGATCTTGTTGCTTTGCTTTAAATAGCTCTACTGGATTATCAGTAAATTCTACATCACAAATACTTCCAGCAGCATATTTCTCAGTGTTTATAAGGCCTGTCATGTCAATAACATACATAGTGTTCATGTTTCTTGCCTTTCTTGTGGTAATTCTATGAAGTCCATCATAAAGCCTGCCATCAGCTACTGTCCCGAATTCAAGCATTCCATCTTTTGCGATTGCATTAGAATAT
This sequence comes from Laminaria ephemera, assembly GCA_036873875.1. Taxonomy (NCBI): domain Eukaryota; class Phaeophyceae; order Laminariales; family Laminariaceae; genus Laminaria; species Laminaria ephemera. The sequence continues at coordinate 13,664 of JAYJMJ010316671.1, read as the reverse complement.
TCGCTTATATTTTCTTCATCCATGTGTTTATAAAGTATTTCATTATCAATTGCATCAAGATTAATTATTTTAACCGGCACTCTTTTTCTATAAAATGCATTCTCATTTGCATCATTATCAGTGAATGTAGCATGAACATTGAAAAGGTCTTCTCTTGTGCCACGTGGTAATTTCCCTATTTGTATCTGCATTTTGTGATCCTCTTATCTTTTATATCATTATATCAAGTTTTTTAAAAACAACCAATTGACATAGCGGGCACATACATGTATATTAACTACATCACCCCGCATTAAGCTCTAAAGGCAGAGCTACCGGACTGCTAGCCCGGTGGTTACGAGTTCGATTCTTGTATGTGGGGCCAAATTAACATGTTTTTGCCTAGGCGAAAATATGCTGACATAGCTCAGTAGGCAGAGCAACTGACTTGTAATCAGTAGGTCCCGGGTTCGACTCCTGGTGTCAGCACCAATATTCATGTCTATTAAACATAATTTTGTTAATTTTAATAGTAAATTGAGTAACTTGCCAGAAAATTGAAATTAGTATTTAAAATTTGTTGCAAAATAGAAAGAGCGAGGGTAAGATACACCCGACTTTTTAATACACCTGCGGAAGTGGTGGAATTGGTAGACACGCTGGATTTAGGTTCCAGTGCCGTAAAAGGCGTGAGAGTTCAAGTCTCTCTTTCCGCACCATATTGAATAGCACTTGCATTGAAGCAGGTGTTTTTTTACGTTCAGGGATGTGGTAATTTCTATTGAGCAGCAAAGATGAATCTTAAAAGTAAAATTAGGTACATTATATTTCCTTCAATGATTTTCCTTTCATTGATCAGTACTATTGCTTATTACGGCATATATAGTTGGAAGCTGTCTGAAAATAAAATAAACACCCTAAACAATCAAATATCTTCCATTGCGTTAAAAACCAAATACAATCTAGATTTCTATAAGTATTTAGGTGATAACATTATTGAAAGTAGAGAAGTTAATCTTTTTATCATGGATAAGATGTCTGGAATTAATACGCCATTAAATATCGATGAAAAACTATTATCTAAATACGAGTCTGGAAAAAACAGAAATAAAGCGATTAACAGTATTAGAATCTTCAACACTGATGGTAATGTTATATTTGAAAAAATTCAGAGTGAAAATGAGTTTCACTCTGACGAAACTCGCTCATTTATCTCTGTTAACTCTTTTAGTAAAAGCAATGAACATTTGTTCTACTTGGTCAAAGATAATCATCAAAAAATTAACAGTATTGTAGTCATTAGGCAGTACTATAGTAAATATATTGGTGAGCCAGTATTTATAGAAATTGATGTCTCAGCTATAGAGCTGAAGAAAATGATGGATGGCTTTCTTAGTGATAATGATGGTTACTTAAAATTCTCTCTGGATTACTCTAATGACTCTGTAGGATTTATGGATATAGACGTTGAAAACTTTAGATTGATTGACGGTGGTCATTATAGAGGTAAGATAGTTTCAAGTCTTGTGAATGTTGGTTTGGATTTTGATTCCAAATACATATCACTTAAAATTTTAGAAACAACTATAACATTAATTATTTTCAATATTTTCATGATTTTTATCGGATATTTTTCAATAACAATGTTAATTGGAAAAATGGTTATTAATCCCATTCAAGAATTGTCAGCTATTATAGGTAGCTACGATCCAAATAGTGGTAAAGCACTTGAAAGAATGGGAACAGGTGATGAAATAGGATTGCTAAATGATAGCTATGTTTCTTTATTTGATAAGATACATCATCTTTCTAATAGCGATCCGTTGACAGGTCTTTCAAATAGAATAAGTTTCAATAAGAGCCTTAACTCATTAATAAAGACAAAGAAGAAAGACTCTTATATAGCGGTGTTTTACATTGATTTGAACAACTTTAAGTCTGTAAATGATGATTTTGGTCATGAGAAGGGCGACACAATTCTTAAGAGCTATTCTGATAAACTAGTTAGATTCATAAATGTCCAGATAAATAAAAATGATTTTGCAGGTAAGATAACTGATGCTGCAAGACTAGGTGGTGATGAGTTTGTTGTTGCTATTGGAGGTCTGAAAGAGATTGAACACATAAGGCATCTTGCAAACAAAATATCGATGATTACAGAGCACGGACTTGAAATAGAAGCCGATAATTTCGATATATTTTCAAGTGTTGGTGTTTCTTATAGCTTGGATCGAGATCTTACTGTAGCTGAAATGGTAAAAAGAGCTGACTCTGCAATGTACTTTGCAAAATCTTCTGGAAGAAATGAATTTGCTTTATTTGATGATAAAATTGAATCAAATATAAATGAAGAGAAAAGCATTGAGGCAAAAATACGAGAAACACTTGTTAATGATGACTTCTTTTTAACATTTATGCCTTGTGTTGATTCTTTATCAGAAAGGCTAGTAGGGTTTGAGGCTTTGTTAAGGGCTCCTACTCTCATTAAGGAGGGAATAGGCCCTGATAGATTTATCCCAATTGCAGAAAAGTCAGACTTGATTATTAAGATTGATAGATGGGTTGCTAGCAATGCAATCAATACTCTTAAGAGACTTGTATCTAAGTATTCATTTGATGGCGTCATGGCCATCAATATGTCTTCTAAATCGTTAAGAAATGACGAATTCTATCTACATATGAAGAAGATGATCTCATCTAATAACATTAATCCTCACCAAATAGAGATTGAGTTGACTGAGACATGCATTCTTCCAAATGATAATAAGGCTATATCTTCTTTAAATAAGCTTAAGTCATTAGGGCTAAAGATAGCACTTGATGATTTTGGAACAGGCTATACTTCATTTAGTCAAATTGTGAACTATCCCTTAGATACATTAAAGATTGATAGAAGCTTTGTTAATCAACTTGATGAAAAGACAGATGGTAAGCCAGCAATTGATATTATTTATGAACTTGCAAAAGTTTACGGATTATCTGTAATTGTTGAAGGTATAGAAACAAGCTCTCATTATGAGCACATTAAAGATCTTGGATGTGATATGGCTCAGGGTTACTTCTTTAGCCAGCCTAAAACAATTAATGAAATAGAACTAGAGTACTTTGTGGATAATGTATACATAGCCTAAATAGCAAGGGTATCATTGACATTACTTTAATTAAATATAAACTATATTTAGTTATTCCTGATAAATCAGAAAGGTCCAGTTTTGATACTCTCTCTCCCCTCTAAAGGCCTTCATGCCTTTGAGTTACCATATATAGAAAACACATTACTATGTTGCTTACGCTCATTGAAAGAGCAAGGACAATTGGAGAATGAATTGTTTGATGAAGGCACTCAGATATGTCTTATCAATCGATTTGTTTGTTATCCCGTATCCTTGCCCCCTAGCTTAAGAGTTATGTACTACAGAGCTTTTGAGTATGCAAGGAGCAACTTTAAGTTGTATAATGTCTCATTTAATCATCATGATATTCATATTAAAGTAATTAAATGTCCAAGTGGATATGTTAAAGACTGGAATTTTGATAATTCTGGTTCAGAGTTCTCTATTGTGTTTACAATCGAGGATGGTCCAATAATGAGAAACAATGGCCCAAAAACAGAGTCAAGATTAAAGAGTGGAGATGGTGAGGTATTGGAGTCAATTAAAGATAGACAGTTCTTTCTTAAGTTTACTTCATCTGACAAGTTTGAATTTAGAGAAACATGCTCTTCTTTTACTAGTAATAAATACCAAATAGAAATATCTTTCAAAAAAGAAAAAATAAACAAAAGAATATTACCCATCAAAAACAGTCACTTAGACAATTCTGCTAAAATAGTTTAAGTTTTTTGAAATTCACTGTTGACATTCTTTGTCTCAGGGTTATAATGATTACATCAACTGAGCGAATTGCTCAAATTAATTTATTATTTATAGGCACTAAAATGTTTAATTTTAATCACAACAATATATGTAAAGAACTTGGCAAAACAGCCAATGCATATACGTGTGCGTATAAATTTGAAGAGAAAAACAATCTGAGTCCTGAAGCATAATATAATGCAATTAGGGGCTGGGAAGCCTCGAAGGACAAGTGTAGTATTACATAACCTGGTGAGGCATTAGCCCACCAGGTTTTTTCGTATTAAAGGAAAATTTTAGGTAAATCAAATGAAAAAGACATCTTATTGTATAGAAAATAAAACGACTAATTTCGCTTTTAATAAAGCGGAAGAAGGTGTCTTACACCCAGAATTCTGAGAATGTTCAGGAGCTGGGTAAGGCCAAGCTCCTATGTTAAAGAATATTTAACCCCGGAGCTGATAAGGCCCGGGGTTTTTTAATCCCAAATGTTCTTTAAAAATTTGGCATGCTTTATAGTAAGTGAGTGCAAAAGTTAAGTATCCTTATAGTATAAAACTTAATACAACGCAGCTTTTAGTAATAATGGTTGTGGAGATCCAGGTCCTTTGTCGAAATCCTGGCTGGGTTCAAAACGAGTAAACTTTTGTCGGACAACATTTACATTATATTTTTAAATAATATATATATGGGTTATTTAAAAATATAATATTGGGGTTATAGCTCAGTAGGGAGAGCGTTTGCTTTGCAAGCAAAATGTCGCCGGTTCGATTCCGGCTAACTCCACCAATTTTAAAGGATAAGTAGTCAAGTGGTCAACGACAGGAGACTGTAAATCTCCCGGCTCAGCCTTCGTAGGTTCGAATCCTACCTTATCCACCAAATTTAATGCTCCCTTCGTCTAGATAGGACAAGGACGCTAGCCTTTCAAGCTAGAAACGCCGGTTCGAATCCGGTAGGGAGTGCCAAAAAACATATCCAGTGGTAGCTCAGTTGGTAGAGCAGCGGGTTTATACTCCGTGCATCAGATAAATGGCAGGTCCCGGGTTCGAGTCCCGGTCACTGGACCAAATTTTGCGACATTAGCTCAGATGGTAGAGCGGAACCTTGCCAAGGTTTAGGTCACGAGTTCGAATCTCGTATGTCGCTCCAATTCAATTGAGATTATTAAGTTTTAATCATTATATAGTGTTTAAAGCTTAAAAATTTTGCTGACTTAGCTCAGATGGTAGAGCGCATCACTTGTAATGATGAGGTCGCAGGTTCGATGCCTGTAGTCAGCTCCAAACAATGGAACGATAGCTCAGTAGGTAGAGCACCAGATTGAAAATCTGGGTGTCACCGGTTCAATTCCGGTTCGTTCCACCAAATCAGTTCCTCCTTAGCTCAGCGGCCAGAGCACCCGGCTTTTAACCGGTAAGTCCCGAGTTCGAATCTCGGAGGGGGAACCATATTTAAGGGTGATTAACTCAGTTGGTCAGAGTGGTAGACTGTTAATCTATTGGTCACTGGTTCGAATCCAGTATCACCCGCCAAATCGATACTATTGAAAGACTTTTTATGTTATTTTGAATGGTAAGTCTCAAAGATATTGAGCAATTAAAAGGAGAGCGCATGAAGTTTGAAGTTATGCGTATGCAATGGGCCAAAAGAAGAAAGGCCGATAAAATTAAAGAAGTTAAATCAGTGATAGTTATTGGCTTCCAAAAGGAACAATATCATAGCTGTAAAATGGAAGTTCAATTTCAAGATGGAGAGTCTGTTTCTCTTATTGGGCAAGTAAGTCAAAACCAAGTCTTAGGACATTGGATTGTTAATGGAATTAATGGGAGCGGAAATCAAGTAGCAGTTAAATTAATCCAATAAACACAGTAAAAACTGTATTTTGTCATTAGTTGATTAATGGTATAGTATGTGGTTATACACACTAATAAGAATAATAAAAATGACAAAGTTATTAAGATCTGAAAGGGTCATGACTCACCCTTGGTCAAGGGGTGGCATGGTAGTTAATTTTCCAGTCTGGCTTCTTAAGATCATATCAAATCAAACCCCGACTCTAGAAACAGATTTATTGTGTGGAACAGTTGTACCACAAGAGAGTGTTTGGGAAGATATAAAAATCAATGGAATGGCTGAGCCACTGCTTATTATTATAGGATACAAAAATAAAATAATTAGGCTAGAAAGTGGAAATCACAGAATTAAATTGGCCGATTTAGATAAGTACACACATCTCCCTGTAGCTCTTCAAATAATAAATGGCGACCTTCTTAATGAAGGAAATGGACATCACAATATTTGTGCAAAGCAATTTGTTGATTGGGAAAAAATAGTACGATGCCCTTATCCTGTACAGATGAATCCAATGGAGATAATTGACATAAACAAGGCGAAAATTCATCTTAAGTCTAATCATTTTGAGAGTATGATTCACATAAATTAATATATTAAACAGTATCTTGAGGTGTTTGCGAGCACCCTTATGAAACAGATTTAATAATGAACTAATTGTTCGCAACCGATATAATGTGCTTAAGCGCATGTAATGCACAGGTGGCAGAGTGGTCTAATGCAGCGGATTGCAACCCCGTTTTTCACCAGTTCGAATCTGGTTCTGTGCTCCAAATTTAAACCCACAGCTAGGAGGATGCTATGTCATCGCTAAACGCCAACTAAAACCCAGGGGCAGAAAAGGTAGAAATAAAGTCTTTGTGTCAGGTTACACAAATGATGGAAAACCTGTTCTTGGTAATATTTTCGTACAATGTGAGTCAAGAGGAGTTCAGCTGGAATTCATGATTGATTCAATATTGAATCAAGGAGCTTATATTGACTGGATCTTGTTTTATGAGGATTCTTTAAAAGCTCAATGGCTACCAAGTACGACAATGAAAAAGATTCAGTATGCTCTTCAGGAAACAATGGGCAATGAATATACAGAGCAAGTTATCTATCGACTTAAACTTTACGTTTTAAAGCGACAGCAAAGTATCGAAAAAGTTGATAACAATACATGAGCTACAAATCCCTGATCAAAAAAGAGGAGGTATCATGAGGATTTTGAGACTTAACAAAGCCGGCGATCCTTTAGGTTGGATAACCCAGGAACATGCCGCAGAACTTTATGCAAAAGAGCAGGTAATCTGGGAGCTAGGAGATAAAGTGATTACACTTAAAGGCGGAATTAATGCCTCAGGTGTTCAATCATCATTGTCTATTGCACCGGTTATTGCATCAGATGGTAAAGTTTTAGGAAACACATTAAGCATCGGCCTAACCAATAGAGCTTTATTTAAGCGTGATGACTACATGTGTATGTATTGTGGTGAAACCTTTCCTCATTCTCTATTAACAAGGGAGCATATAAATCCAAGAGGCCAGGGCGGTCCAGATGTTTGGACTAATGTTGTGGCAGCTTGTAAGCCATGTAACAATATGAAGGGCTGTAGAACACCGGAAGAAGCAGGAATTCAGCTTCTAGCTACTCCTTTTGAGCCTAATGCCTTCGAATGGATATATCTTGTTAATAGAAATATACAATTTGATCAAATGAAGTACCTAAAATCTAGATTTAACAACTCTAGAAATTGGGCTGCTTAGTATTGACAAAACATAGTAGGTAGAGTATACTAACTATCTACTATGTATATTTGCACAGATGGCAGAGTGGTCTAATGCGCCGGATTGCAAATCCGTTTTTCGCCAGTTCGAATCTGGCTCTGTGCTCCAATTTTAAAAGGAATAAGTATGCCTTATTTTAGAATAAATACGGTAATGTACCCTTTGGTTATTGTTGTATTTGTTGTCCTTTGGACAATAATTCTCTCCAATGTTCTTGGAGAAAGGCCTGTAAATGGTGCGCTATTTGCGTTTGCATTTATGGTTGTTGGTCTTTATATTGAATTCGACCACAGAAAGGCAGCAAATAAAAAGATTGCGAAAAATCTTTATCGAAGTTTCAGTCCTAATAGCGTCTATGATCCTTCGGCAATTGACAGATCGCTAAAATTACAATTTGTTAGACTTTGGCATTTTGCACAACTATGGCCATTGCATCTTTACAGAATTGTGAAAATTGAAATGAAAAATACAAATGACAAAAAGGGCCAATAGGTCCTTTCTTTTTGGAGTAATTATGTCAGAAATCAATAAGATTAAAAGTGAATTGCTTGCCGCAAGGAAAGCAAAGAATAAGATTAGGCTCAATGTGTGTAAGCTTATTTTAAGTGATATTGAGTACGAAGAAAGAAAAGAAGACCAGGATACTTTCACAGATGAAGATGTTATCAAGAAGCTGCGAAAGTTTGTTAGTAATAACGAATTAACAATTCTTCATAGTGAAGATAAAGAACAGATTGAAATTTTGAAGGCTGAAAATGAGTTTTGTAAAGAGCTTATTGGTGTTGAGCTTACAGAAGATGAACTACGGGTCATTATTAAAGAGATTGACCCTTCAGATATTGGTCAAGGAATGCAATTCCTGAACAAGAATCATAAGGGAAAGTTTAATGGTGGTATTGCATCTAAAGTTGTCAAAGAGCATTTAGGTTTGATAAAATAAATCATCGCCGCTGGAATAGGCGGCGAAAACCTGGCTTCTCAGCGAAGCGGTATACTTATATAGGAAATTACAATGAAACATGATATTGAACGAGGGGTTATACAAGATAATGCCCTAAAAGCTGTTGTAACAAGCAAACTCTTTAAATCCAGAGTTGAAAAGGCGAAAAAGTGTAAAGGTTCATATGCTAGAAAAGCGAAATACAAGAGCGCTTATCAAAGAGAATTTGATAAGCGCTTTTTTGATCTTAGAGCTTTAGTTTTAATATGGTATAATTTCATTAATAGATAATAATAATAAGGAATGCTAATGAATATTCTTAGGAATACTATTGATTACTTAGCTCCAGTTACCAGATTTAATAAAATTGGCGGAACTTTAAAAACAGATACCGATTGTATTTATGCCTTTAATTCTGACCATGGTAAGGCTACAACTTCTACTGAAATGTTTTACTCTTTACTTTCTGTTAATGATTTTTCAAATCTAGATGTAATAGAGGAAAACCATAAAGAAAATTATAAAAAACTAAGTATTGAGAGGATTAATGATGTTCAAGAGATACTTAACTTTACCTCATTTGGAAAAGGAAGAGTTCCAGTTCAAAGATTAAAATCTGGATTTGAATCCGGTCTAATTGATTTGGGAAAAAATGCTCTATTGAAGACAAATAGAGGATGGATAAATCATAACCTAAATGTTGTTGCTGATCATGATGCTGAATTTAGTGAGATTAAAACAGTATGTGAAAATTTATCTACGCTTATTCCTTCTTTTAATTTGATTGAGCTTGATGGGATTGAGAACAAAGGTGTGCTTCACATTAATGGACTAACAGTTGCAGAAAAAGACAGTGATGGTAACTGGATAGGTGCTCCAGAATTTTTCGATGGCGATTACCCAAATGGAAAGAAATTTCAATCTGGAGAGGTTGTTCGTTTAATTGCTCATAGTAACTTGGAAGTAGCTATATACGGGCATAGAGAAAAAGAGCCTATGTATCACGGTAACGTCTCTAATACATTAAAGCCACAAGAGTCACACAAAACCATGAAAGGAAGTTCTAGGCAAGGCTGTGGCGCTTATTTCACTGCTTCTGTTAACGAAGCCGTAAAGGTTTATGGAAATCCTAAATCTTTTGAAGTGAGTGGGAAGCTATTGGGATTAGATGAGAAAGACATTATTGACCGCAAAGATTTTGTTGTGGGCCATTTATATGAAGGAAAGTCCAGTGCATCTCTGTTCCCAGCCACTTTTGAATCTGGGTATGTTATTGATGATTTGGCTCCTAGTTTAAGTACATTTGTTCTTCTGGCTAGGGAGTATGATATTAATGAAGTGTTTGCAACAATGGAATGGCACAGAATGAAAGATGGTGGTTCTAGTTACTCTGTTTATCAGTCTGTTAATGCATTGAATGATGCTGCTAGTGGAATGGAAATACTTCCAAAGGTATTTAAATCAATGGGTTTTGAGGGTGTCTCTGTTGAATTTCCTTCTCCTGAAATAATCAAAGACATAAAAAGACAAATTGATGATTTGGATAGTCTAGATCAAAGTTATTTTACTGACAGAAAGTTGCCAAAGAAAGCAATAGTAGAAGAGCTAAGAACAAATATATCAATGATTGAACACTCGATCCCTGCAAGAGCTGAGAAAAAGCATGTTATAGTTTTTGATGATGCAAAAATTGAGAAGAATCATTTAAAGGTTCTTCCTTTGAATTCAGGAACATATACTGAACAGAGTGAGCCTTATTGTTTTGATGATGAGATTACACTTGAAGATGTATTAGAGATGGAGTCGCCTGGGTTTGATGAAATGAAGAAATATTGGGCAAGCATAAAAGATCATGACGGACCTCAAATTAGTTATTAGAAAAAAGCACCTTCAGGTGCTTTTTTTAATGGAATCTACAAAGTGATTCTGAGTTTGGGCATATCCTTAAAAATTCCTTAATAGCTTCGTAGTGACACGAATCAGGTCCAAAGGTAAGTAGGTAATCAAAGTTATCTATTCCCATTCTAGATTGGTCTAATACAACATCAATAGGACTTGGAGTGTGAATTCCTACTCCTTTTGTGCATGAGGTGGAAAAGTATTCACTATGATGCCTTGCGTCCTCAATAGTAATCCAGGAATTTTCAGATGTTTCAATTTTTTTGAATTGCGGTTTTTCTTCTTTTTTCATTGATAAAAAACTCATTATTTTTTTAATCATAACCCCTCCAGCTTCACTTATTATTTCAAAATATAATTATTTTGTCAATACATTAGTTGACATTATACTGTAGTTTGTTACAATATGTTTGTTGGAAAGTGCCTGCTTTCTATTATTATTCCTACAGGCGTTTGCTATTACTAGTATTCGGTGACTTGATGGTGGAAAAGTAACCTTTCTTCCGACTATTGTCGGTTTTTTTCGAGTTAATTGTAGTTATATTATCTCGCTTCATTGGAGTTTATTTATTATGGATTTAAGAACTAAATCTCTCTTGGAGAGAGCTGAAATTGAAGATAGCAAGCAATTCTCAAGACTTGCAGAGAAAACTCAGGTTGTATCTCCAAGAAATGGAATGCCTGAAGTCCCAAAGAATAGAGCGTCTCATTCTAATGAGGTAGCAACATCTTCCTTACTTCTTTGCGACTCCATTGCTCAAAAAGCAAATGTTGACCTTTATGAGATCGATTATCAGCACTCAGTTGTTAGTGCATCCTTACTTCATGATGTAGGCCATCCATGCTTCGGACATGACGGGGCTCATTTTCTAAATAAATTATTTAGGAGTAAAGGACTTAAAGAGGGCTTTGAAGACAATAATAATAATCTTGTTGTTATTGAGAAGAACGGAATTGATGTTCGTGACTATGTTAAAGCAAGTATTATTAAATATCCTACAAAGCTTTATTCAGACCAGTTATTAAGGTACAAACCAATTCTTGATGCTGCGATCAAACAGGATGAGGAACATTATGCATCTATAGGCTTCACATTAAAGAAACAAAACAAAACAATTGCTTGTGAAATTATGGATGAAGCAGATAGGAATAGTTATGTTTGTTCCGACTTGTCTGATTTTCTATCTATGGGTAACAAGATTAATGACAATAGGCTTAAGTGGCTTGCTAATGAAATGAATCTTCCAAAGTGCTTTGGACATGAGGTAGAAATCCTTCTTTCAATAGCAAATGATGGAAATAAGAACGATATTAAATCTTATTTTAGCGACTTGAAGCTACAGTTTAATCAAAATCATTTATTTACCAATAATGGATTGGAGCATGAAAATAGAGATATTCTTGAATATCGTGAATTTTTAAATAAAGTTTGTCGTGAGTTCTATATTAAGCCTATAAGAAAAATGGATGCTCATCATGACAATATGAAAAAGCTTTCAGCCTTTGTTTCATATGTGCTAGAGGAAGAATTCTATCCATCTAAGCATTATGAAAACATGATAAGAACTACATCATGTGAGCTGGAGAAACTTACATATATTAGGGATATGATTTCAGAGGTGAGTGATTGGTATGTTATTGTCATGTTCGATGAACTAGAACTGGAAAATAGAAGTGTAATGGAATATGTTTCAGATGCAATAAAGTCATATTAGATGCAATATTAATTAACAAAAAGCGCTCTTTGAGTGCTTTTTTATTTGACTTCAATATTATTTAATATTTTACTAAGTAATAGAATTGACATTAAGGTTTTATCATGGGAAAATTGGACCATAATTTAAATATAATAACTGGTCATTTGATATGACTGTGAATTCTGGTGAAAGAAATGATGAAAAATAAAAACAAAATCATTTTGGGCCTTAGTCTTGTTATCTCTATGTCTGCATTCAGTGTGCATGCTGATGAAGTTGTTAAAGATAGTCCATTTAAAATAAGAGTCATAACTCAAGAAAAGTTTAATGACGAAAAAGAAACAGGTAGAACTCAAGGGGCCTGGACAAACACCGGTGGTGTTCATACATGTAGTACATGGTCTCCAGATACTGGCACTGTAAACTGGGGAAATAGCTTCCTTCAGAGTAGAGATTGTGATCAGGACCAAACTCGATCCACAACTATTTTAATGTATGATGAATTCTTCAATAAAAGCTTTGAAGTTCCCGGTCCTGATGAATATAGAACAGTTAGAGGCCCTTATTCTCAAGGCAATAATGGAACATGGGAAAGATGGATTGCTGCATCAACTATTTATGGTGGATATGGAACTTATGCAAATAGATATTCTGAGTATAGTCCAAATCCAGCAGGTAGGGCTTCTCACACTCAGACAAGAACAAGATATGATGATCAAAGAAGGCTTCTTAGCTATAGACAACAGCACACAAGAACAGGTGAGTACAGAACTACATCTACAGCTTACCAATATAGAACATTAACATATGGTGAGAGCAGATGGGTTGATACTTGGAGCTGTCCTGGTACTAGCTCTTATGGATATAAGTCTTCTTGGGGCGGTTGTAGTAAGAGATAAATTTATAAGTCACCTTAGGGTGACTTTTTATTGTGGTTTTTCTTATTTTTTAATGTTTCATGCACTACATCATTAATCACCATTTAATGAGTATGTCAATAATAACATGTCTCCTGTTGGTATTTTTATTTGTATTTGTAAATACATGTTGCTAACATGTAAACATTATAATTTGAACAGGAGGTTCAATATGAAATTCACAAAAGGAATTGTGGCTGTTGCAGTGGCATCTGTTATTACACCGGCTATGGCCAAAGACTCTGTTTTTAATATTAGAGTTGCACTTAAAGATAAATTATCTACTTGGGATGATGCTAGTTCAACATTTACAAATTGGAAAGATGTTGGCGGTCATTTTGACTGTGAAGTTTGGTCTCCAGTACCTGAATCGGTTGATTTTGGTAATACGTATCTTCAAACCAGGGACTGTTCCCAGAATCAATCTCGCATTGAAACGATAAGGGAATATGATGAGTTTTCTAGCTCATTTAAAGATGTTGGAACTAAAACTCATAATCGCGTAGTCAGTGAAACTGAAAGTAGAAATAAAACCGGTACTCGCAGAGATTGGAATACCTTTTCTTCAACTTTTACGAGCTGGAATGATTACGGTAGTGAGCATTCTTATACATCATGGAGCCCGAAAGCATCAGTTCAATCGTCTGATTTTCAACAAGCTCGTGGTTATCAACATCCTCAAGAGCGTTTTGAACAAAAACGTGAAAAAGACGCTGTTACCAGTGATATTAGAGATGTTGGCGCACCTATTCGT
>JAYJMJ010316383.1:0-20425 GCA_036873875.1 Laminaria ephemera | reverse complement strand
CCCCCACCAGGCTCCCCCCCCCCCCCCCCCTCGACTACGGTACGCGCCTTAATTTTTATCGCGAGAAGAATTCAACACTTTCTTACCTCATCGACTCGCGTCGAATTGTGCTTACCCACGCTATAAAGCGCTCTCGCGGCAGATAGCGTCTCTAGAAATTAAAATCTCCATACCGATATTTGAACCCCTAACTTCAACCTTAGTAGTATTCGAGGTTAACCACTAGACCATCGGGGCGACAGTGCGCAGTGACCAGGTCAGAAGAAGGAGTGGTCAGACGGTGGGTGGGGGCGGGTGTACTCATTTCATGCATAGCCGTATAAACGGTCGCATCGCTACAATGCCAGGACGGAGCACGTCGGGTTTTGCCGACCGGTCAGAGGGGGTCAGTGGGGGAGCGTGGGGCCCGGCCTACGGTAGGCGCATACCCCCATTTTTACTACCGGGTAGGGAGGATACCCGCCTTTTCACTATCGAGTTTGGGGCCACCCGCGCGAGAGGTTCTGTACCCCACTCAAAACCTGGGCGTAAGCATGCTGCATTGGCGTAGCGCAACAAGCAATCGTACGATGGAGGATATGGCGAAACAATAAAAAACGCAAAAAAGGCACTGAAAGTGGTCTCTCTATTGTATGTGGCCTTGGTCGGGGGGTGATGATCATATGCCTCAGCAGGCCAGTTTAATCTCCCCTATGTCATCATACAGAAGAATCAGAACGCCAAATACTAAATATGTAACATACCACTAATAGTATGCTCATGCTAAGGGTACCTATAGGATGAGCTAGCTTGTTGCATACTACCTGGTACGTCACAAGCAAACCTCAACCTCTCAAAAAATGGTGACCCCGTTCTGACTCAACCGTAACTCCCCGCCGCGCGTAGTGACGTGATCACAATCTACTTCTTTCGACTATCTTCGTCTAGCACTCAATAAGGGAGTCGTGCTCAGACGAAACTGCGCATTCTGCCGTGGACGCCACCTGCGTAATTCTGTCGATCCTCATTTGGGTATAAGGAATATCCAGCGTTTCGTGCCCTGATTCTCTAGCCCTCTATGTTACGTACGATAGGAGACACTCGTACAAGTGACGCTCCATCACATTAGCCCACCCTGCATAGTCGTGGATGCAGATCACACGACGAATGTATGATGGTTTGCGAAAAGAATCAGAACATCGAAGAGGGGCGTCGAATATGCGGCTGTTCGAACCAACGAAGAAGAAAAGAGGCTTTAGATTTGCCCCACACCTCGCAAATGAGGCTACGACGCCTCTGGTAAGAAGAGTACTGAAAATATAAAAGCTTGGGGGGGATATCGACGAAAAAAAAGCAGAGCATGATCGGAAACGGAAAAAAAAACAAAATGAAACGGAAATGAAGAGCCGACATGCAAGAAGAGTAGTCGGAGTACCTCCGAGGCAAAGTACAAATCCACAAGTACAAAAGTCGAGGCACGCTGCTGAAGAAAGAAACACAAAAATACAGGGGGTCGGCGGCAAGGCGAATCTGAAAGGCGCTAGCATGGCCGCCCACGGCGCGAAATGACAAACAATCGAAAAGGGAGTAGTAAGCGGGAACACGCTAGAAAATGAGCCAGCGAAAATCTCACCAATGCGAAATCAGTGGGAAATAACCAGCAGATATATACTCAGCAAGAAAGCCGTCAAGAAAAAATATTACTGTGCCCCCAAAGCTGGAAGCGATACTGAAAAGGGTTGAAAGCAAACACAAGACGGAAAACCAGTCTAAAGTAGGTGAGGGAGTCACGGTAGAAGAGCCGGCCAAAGGCTTTCCAGTTGTGCACCTGAAAGAGAAGACTACGGCGAAAATAAGCAAGTACAAAGAGGACGTATAGGACTATTCTAGAACAGGTGGAGGGATCAATGTGGGAGAGCCGGCCAGAAGCTTCCCAGTTGTGCATCTGAAACATGACACTATGCCTAAAGGAAGAAAACAGAAAAATTAAAATCGGAAGCTCACCCTGAAACAAGTGGGGGAATCACGGTAGGAGAGTCGGCCAAAGATTCTCAGTTGGGCACCTAAACCGAAGACCACACCAAAACAAAACAATACCGCAGAATTCACAACCCAGTACAGGCTGGTTCGCGCTCAAAGTGCCAAATTTTGAGCCCGGCGAATCCTGCATCCACTATCAACCCAAATGCCACATGGTTGGCGTCATACTGACCGCTACTAACAGGGGGGAAACGTGACATACTCAGATAAAAGTTGTGTCCAAAAACGTGTACGCTATGGCAGAAAATCGGCGTTTTGTACAATATTTGCTTTTCTGGTGGAAGTTGATGGAAGCTTCCATGAAAGTTTCCACACTTCCACAAAACTAACGGAAGATTCCATGGAAGTAGTGGAAGCTTCCATGGAAGCTCCCATGGAAGTAGCAGAAGCTTCCATGACTTCTACGGAAGCCTTCAGCTTGGAAGCTTCTGTGAACCTTTTCATGGAAGTTTCCACGAAAGCTTCCATGGAAGTGGTGGAAGCTTCAATGGACACCTACATGGAAATTGTAGAAGCTTCCAAGGAAGCCGCTTCCATGGAAGTAGTGGAAAACAATGTGGAAGCTTCCACGGAAGTTCTTAAAGCTTTCACAGAAGCGTGGATGCAAGCTGCCATGTATTCTGTTCGTGTACTTCCATGAAAACTTGCGGAAGAATTCCATGGAAACAGTATAGAAGCGCCCATGGAAGTAATGGAGGCTTTCGTTGAAGAAACTTCTACTGCTTGAGTGCAGGTCCATGGACGCTTCCATGGCAGCTTCAATCGCTTATATGACGCCCATGGAAGGTTGAGCTACTTCCGCGGAAGCTTCCACGGATGGATGTAGCTTCCACGGAAGTACTGAAAGCTTCCATGGGACTACTGACTGCTTCCATGGAAGCACTGGAAGCTTCCATGGAAGTACTGCAAGTTTCTATGGAAGTACTGGAAGCTTCCATGGAAGTACTGGAAGTTTCCATGGAAGTACTGGAAGCTTCCATGCAAGTACTCGAAGCTTCGATAGATTTACTGGAAGTTACCATGGGAGTAGTGGAAACTTCCATGGATTTACTTCATTCGATGTACTAGAAGCTTCTATGGAGCTACTGGAAACTTGGACAGAAGTGGCGTAAGACACATGCTACGATAGAGGTGAATGGTATCATTGTTCCTAGGGCTCTTCACTTGTGGAGCTCTAAACCTCGGCCAAGAAACTGATTTTGAGAAAAACGAAAGTGCAACCCGATGAAAAAACCTATGGCCTAGGCATACAAACTAATCATGCCCGGTATTGCAGCACAAGAATGACATTCCGACGATTTTGGGTTAAGGAGCGCCGTCATTCAGAAACAGAAAAGCCGAAAAGTGCTCCCTTTATCGTAGCACGCGTCGTAAGTTTCTATGGAAGTGGTGAAAGCTTACATGGAAGTAATGGAAGCTTCCGTGGAAGTGGTAGAAACTTTCATGGAAGTGGTGGAAGCTTCCATGGAAGTAGTGGAAGCTTCCATGGAAGTAGTGGAAGCTAACATGGAAGTAGTGGAAGTTTCCATGGAAGTGGAATCTTCTGTGGAAGTAGTGGCGGCCCCCACGGAAGAAGTAGTGGAAGCTCTCATGGAAGCAACTTTTACTACCTAACCCTAACCCTAACCCTAACCCTAATCCTAACCCTAACCCTAACCCACACCCTAACGCATGGAAGCTTGCGTGGAAGCTTCCAGTGCTTCCATGGAAGTTTCCACCACTTCCATGCAAGCTTGCTTCCAGTGCTTCCATGGAAGTTTCCACCACTTCCATGGAAGCTTACTTCCATGAAAGATTCCATAACAGTACTCTAGAAGCTTCCGTTCCCTAAGGGGGAAATTATTCTATGGGTCCTTTCATTTGTTCCATGGACGCATGCTACGTAGAGGTGCACCGCTTTTATTCTGAGGCTCCTCACCTGAGGGGCTCCGTACCTCTCCCAAAATCTGATTTGGGGAAATATAAAAGTGCTGCGTCCGACGAAACATCCCATGGCGTAGGTATGCAATGAAAAGAATTGCTAGAAAATACTGGAATTCCGACGGTTTTGGGCTAAGGAGGCCCTGTCGTTCAGAAACAAACCGTTTCAGCCAAAACGTGTTACCTGTATCGTAGCACACGTCCATGGAAGCTTGGAGGGAAGTTCATGGAAGTATGACACTTTGGAAGATTCCATGGAAGTAGTGGAAGCAGCTTATGGAAGCTACCATGGAAGCTTCCACTACTTCCACGAAAGCTCCAACTGAAGACGATGGAGGCTCCCATGGAAGCTGCTTACGTGGAAGTAATGGAAGTTGTTTCATGGAAGTCGTGGAAGCTTCCACCGGAAGCTTCCGTGGAAGCTTCCACTACTTCCATGGAAGCTCCCACTACTTCTAAAATGCAAAAATGGAAATAATGGAAGCTTCCATGGAAGTAGTGGAAGCTTCCGTGGGGTTAGTGGAAGCTTCCACGGAAGTGTGGAAGCTTCCATGGAAGTTTCCATTAACTTCCGTGACGAAAGCAAGTAATGTACAAGACCGAAAAAATGGCTTCGTCGAGTTTTTTTCGTCTTAAAACGCATTTCTTTACTGTATTCCAAAGCACACAAGAAAGCTCATGGGCGGCTTCCCTCTTATCTCTCCTGATTGTTTTTTAATCGTCCCAGCATTTTGCACGATGGCAGGTAGGTGTTGCCCTTGGCTAAACATCAAGATATATTATTTTTTTTAAATGGTTCCGGCGAAAGCGGATTTTCACGGTTGTAACTGTATGGCCCCTAAACATCGGCCCAATACCAAACAAAAAACGAACATAGCCGGCGTCAAGCACCCAAAAGCATGGTTGTAGAACGTTTGGCAGAGATGTTCGAAGATTTGACAAAGTTGGATCGATTTAGAGTAAAATGTTACGCCCAAAATCGGTTTAGTACTGAAAACTACTAGTCATTTCAAGCTGATGCCATACATTTACATAATTGTTTCGTACTAAAGTTCAAATGTCCACGCCGTTTGTGTGAAGCAGACCCTGAAATTTCGCGCACGTGTTCTACGTGCTCTTGGCGAAAAATCGAAGGACGGGGTGTTTCGATTTTTGTTTTCTTTCGCGAGAAATTTGGTGTCCCTTAAGGCCAAAAATCCAAAAAAAATCCGAAAAAACCTTCATGACCAAACAAATGACGGAACAAAAAACACCCCGTCATTCGATTTTCGCCAAGGGTTCATAGAATACGTGTGTAAAATTTCAGAGTCTAATTCGCAAAAACGGTGTGGGCATTGGCCGGGTTAAAAAATTGGCACTTTTAACGTGAACCAGCCTGTAACTATTGAAGTCTGGTCCCGGGGGGGCGAGGGGGGGGTACTAAGGGGGGCAAGAGGGGCTCCGCGGGATGCATCGGACTGACGCAACACAGCACGCGTTAGTCCCCCAGCAGTCTGATGACGCTGAAGACGCCAAGATCCGGAGTTGCCGCCTCGTGAAGTGCTGTAGGACGACGACAGGAGGTCGATCGAGATCGGATCCGGGTCGTCGAGGAACCGTATTATACAGGAGTCTGGTAAACAATCCACAGACAAGGCTCGATGGAAAACGTTTCCCAACCACCAGAAGCTGTCGCGCGCCCTGTACCAAAGGTGGGCTCCTGCGGGGAGAGCCGAAGAAATGAAGCGGCGAACCCAGAGGATGCGCGGAACGAGGCTGTATCCGAGGGCAAGAAAAACTCCCCCCCGGGACCGCGGCCATTCGCGGTGTGCGGCACCCGATTCGCATCTGGCAGTGTAAGCGGTTGATTTGGTGGTGTCGTGAAGGCCTGCTCGATCACTAGCTGATGATGCGAAGCCGGAAGTGTTGTAGATCCAGCTCGCGTTCCCAAGAATGGCTGAGGGGTCCCGCCCAATGAGTTTAGTGGATACCCGAAATAACGCCACCACGGCCGCGGACGAGTTGATGCCCCGTGATTTGTTCGACTTTGAGACGTTCCAGCGGTGATGAGACGTCATCGAGGGCAACGTAATAGGGGTGGGGGCTTGATGTGAATGGAACTGAAACCGTACTTGGTGAGGTTGGCTGCGAGATGTTTGGGCAGGTCGCGGATGTCATCGGGGTTCCGTCCCGTCATGTTGGGGGGAAGATCGAGGTAAAGGATCTTGTGTTGGAAGGGTCGGCCGTCGGGAATGTCGGACGCCGGTGATGGGCCGACGGCGAGGATTCGATGTGGACCTGCCTAGTTGAGGGGGAGCTTGGACGTGCGCGCAATGACGTCGATTCCTTTTTTGGCGCCTTGATGGATGGTGGCGGCGGAGTTGCAAGTCCACGCCCAGCCACCGATAGGGTGGATACTGAAAAGGGCGACTAAGATTGAGGCGTTACGGCGGTCAAGACTGCAGATGGTGATACTTTTATGCACACGGACGGCGAGGTATGCGCGCATTATTAGCGGGCGATGGCGAAGTCGATACATGCTAGTCGATCCCGACCCACGCCTTGATATCCACCAACGTTTGGAAGGTCGAAGACGGTGACGGGGTTGCGGGGGGGGGGCAGCCCATGTGTACTTCGCTGGGAGCTAGCCCTGTAGCTGCGCTGAAGGGAGTTGTTATAGGCGCTCTCCACGTGCGGAAGCTGTATGTCCCAGTCGGTTTGTTGTTAGGTTTCGCCCATGGCAAGTATCAGAGCTATCGTGTGACTGACGAACTCGACACCGCCGTTGGTGCATTATCCAAACGTTTCCGTCTTTCTTCGGGATCGTTACCACGGGGCTGGAATACGGCGAAGTCGAGTGATAAAAGGGGCCGGCAGCCAGGTGCCAGGTATTGATCAAGTACCGCAGCGGCCTGCTCGGCGATTATGGGGTTAACATGGTACGGACGGGACGCGACGGGACCGCTGTCCGGGGCGACGAAAATCTTGAACGGGATCATGGAGCACGGGCCGAGGTACGTTCTAGACGTAGCAATAATTGTTTTTTTTAATGTAAAATACACGTTGGGGGACTCGCATAGAACGTCACCCAAGGAAGAAAGTACTGATGGGGACCAACCTGAACTGAGGAGGTTGAAGGTGATATATCGTAGGTTGAGGGGCAGCCTGTCCCAGAGTTGGAGGAAGCTTGCCCCTTGATCGTCGCTCAGGCGTTTCAGGAGTTGGGGCAGCATGGGGTCTTCGGTGGGGTGGGGTGTCGGTAGATTGAGGCCCGTCGTCGGTTACGGGGATGCTGTCGTGCAGCAGAGCTTGAACGTCGGAGGTGGGGAGAGCCGGTGGTTGCGCCAAGAAAGGTTCTTCAAGGGCAGGCAGTGGGATCTGTGTGGGAGGAGAAGAAGAAGTTCCAAGAAGGTCGCTTGGGTCAAGGTCGGTGTTGCCCGAAAGCGGAATTGTTTGGAGACCATTGGACGCTCGCTACGGCAGAGCTAGCTCTTTTTGGCTGAAACATGTTCCCAATGACGATCCTCCTTCACCCAAAATCGTCGGAATCATGTCAGCCCCCTGTTTTGAAACGTTACCCGTTGTACACCTAGGCCATGGCATTCTTCATCAAAGTTGCACTTTCTATTTTATCAAAATCATGTTTTGGGGGTGGGGTATATAGAGCTCCTCCAGTGAGTGAGGAGCCTCAGAAAATAAAGGGTGTGCATCTACCGTAGCATAGGAATTTTTTGTTTTCCGAGGAGACGCCTTCACAGGAAAGCACGTCGACCAAGTAGTGGCCGGTGAGAGCGAGGACACCCGAAGGGATTACCAAGTTAACGAGGATGGGGGACGGTGTAGACAAAATCGAAAACAACTTCGACGCCGCAAGACCTCGAGGTGGAAGACATTGTCCGCTTGTCTGGTGTTCTGGGACGAACGTAGAAAGGCCGTTGTTATAGGGGGTGCTGGGGGAGAGGTCTCCGAAGGTCGGCTGTGACGGTTGGCGTGGGAGGGTGGTGTTTGTACGCTGTTCGAAGCGCATCCAGTTATCGTGCCCCAGAAGCGCACTGGGTGTTGCACAGTACCGCGCGGGACTATGCACGCCCACACGACGAATTCAGCAGAAGGGTTATCTGGACGCTGAATCGAACAGAACCCGACGTGATGATGAGGGAAGCTGTTTCGCCGAAGCCGCCCCGTGAACGAGAAGCCGCGTGGTACTAATAGTACTAATAGTACTAATAGTACGATAGAGGTAGCACTTTTTGGACAATTGTTTTTTTTTTTCTGAATGATGAAATGACGGGGCTCCTTAACCCAAAATCGTCGGATGTCATTCTTGTTTTGCAGTCTGATTTTTTTTGTATACCTAGGCCGTGGGTTTGTTCATCGGGTTGCACTTTTAGGTTACAGAAAAACAATTTGAGGGTGAAGCACAGAGCTCCTCATGTGATAAGACTCTGAAGAAAACTGGTGCATCTCTATCGAAGCATGTGTAAGAAGCCACATGCATCTCACCCGTACCCGACACTGGGCCGCAGTGTTTCATGCGGGACCAAGCCTCGATGGTGGTGAAGGTTTGTGGTGAGCCAGTGTCCAGGAGGACCACTAGGCCGTAGTGGGAAGCGGCGGTGGGTTCACGATGTACTTTGGCCCTTGTGGCGAAGGAGGCTTCAACGACTGTCAGAATACCGTTCGAGAGGCGAGGCCGGTGTTCGGCGACGGAGGACGGATTGTAAGTACTCGGGTTTGGCGTTTGCATTAACTACAACGGCGTCGACGACGTACGTACAAGGAGTTGGTGTGTCGAGGAGGAAAGGGGAGGGCTAAAATTGGTCGAACGTAAAGGTCGTCGTTGGAGGTCGACCGGCAGCGCTGATCTCGTGGATCCCACTATCGGGAGGGGAAACGCGAAAGGAAATGGAGGAGGGGTGCAGGCGTAGGAGGGTCAAGGTGGCGGTGCACGTTCTTTTAGATGTCACCTAAAGGCTTTAGTCCCGGTCAGGTCGAAGGTTGGAAGGTTCCCGAGTCACCGGTTCTGACGCCGATGCCCGAACGGAGGTCGTACGGACAGGTTTCGGCGACTATTCTGTCGCCGGTGTCCACACAGGATGGGTACGGCGGTCTACAAATAAGAAATTCAGCCTGGACCAGCTTTTTCTGTTTCTTACTCTTAGTACGCCTTTCCCCCCCTGGACCGGCGGGATAGCGAGTCGGCCGGATATACGGGCGGACATACCAATATCCACGCGGTTCCATTTCTTGGGGATATCGGGGAGAGTATTTTTCAAGTTCGATATGGGCAAAGTCGTAAAAGTTTATTCTTGGTGGATGATGAGATTCGAACCCACGACCCAAAAACCCGTGGTCCGTCGACGACGCCACTTGTTAAGATAAGGGGACAGCAGCATGGACCTAGGGACCGACTACTGCTATGTAGGGGTGCCTCTGGCTCTGTACTGATTACTCACACGAGGGTTCCTTGGATGTTGTATCTCTTGAATTAGTTTCTTGCTCTCAGCCTGGAGCCTTCTGCCAAGAAGGGGGTGGTTCACCTCATTCAGGCAGGCGATAACGCCTGCCAGGAAATGAGGGGACACTTGCTATAAATCATAATGCCGCAACGGGGGAAAGGGGATACCATAACAGGGGGCCGTAGTAATATTAATAGTCAAAACCCATCATAAAGACAAAACCTACCCGTATATGCATTCCCCCGCTTTACTAACCTTACCATGGCGGTAGTTGGTTCTGATTACTACGTATTACTATTAATAATATTATATGTTCCCCATTAATAATACCTGGTACGAACTATTAATGACACGTGCTACGATAGAGGTAGTACTTTTTGACAAAAATATTTTCTGAATGACGGGGCTCCTTAACCCAAAATCGTCCGAATGCCATTCATTCTTGTTTTGCAATGTGTATGAATTTTATACCTACGAGGCCATGGGTTTGGTCATCGGGTTGCACTTTCAGCTTAACTCAAAACAAGTTTTTGGGTGAGGTACGTATAGAGCTCGTCCAGTGAAAATCCTCAGCAAAAAAAGGGTACACCGTTTCGGTAGCATGTGTCTAATATTACAGAGGACCAAAATAATCAGGACCAATTATGGTTAGTAAAAAAGTGGAATATATAGGTTTTTGTGTACATCGAGGGTCCTGATTACTATGGTCCTCCGTAATGGTAGGACGAGTAGTGTAGCTGACTGCATTGGTGGTGTTGTTGGCGGTTGTTCGTGTAGCATGCTACAAAATGGAGGGCGAAGCCACCTTATACGACCCACTGGCAGAAGAAGCTGGAAACGACCTTGACACGCGGTGTACATGTGTACTATTTACGGAGGAACGTAGTAATCAGGACCAAATATGGTTAGTAAAGACGGTGGAATATATAGGTTTTAGTGTATGTCGTGGGTCCTGATTACTATGGCCCTCCGTAATAGACGCGTGCTACGAGAAGGGTAGCGCTTTTCGGCTGAAACGTTTTCTGAACGACGGGGCGCCTTAACCCAAAAATCGTCGGATTTTCATTCTGATTTTTGCAATATTTTTGGTTGTATACCTAGGGCATGGGTTTGTTCATCGGGTAGCACATTACTTTTTTCCAGATCAGTTTTTGGGTGGGATATAGAGCTCCTCAACCGAGGAGCCTCACAAATAAATTGGTGCACCTCTACCACCGTCGTAGCATGTGTCATATACAATACATGCGAATACGATAGGGATAATTGTACCTCTTTATGGCGAAAATCGTACCTCTTTTTGGCGAAAATCATTTCTGACAGACGGGGTTCCTCAACGCGGAAATACCCAACGTCGTTGGATTTTTACAATATTGTTGGTTGTATGCCTAGGCCATGGGCTTGCTGATCGGGTTGCACTTTCGAACGTTCTCGCAATCGGGTTTTTGGTCAGGGACGGAGCTCCTCAAGCGAGCAGCCTCACAAAACAAATGGTATAATTCACCCCTACCGTAACATAGCATACGTCATTAGGTGTTATCTATCGATTCCCGTCGTTGCGGCATGAGCGTCAATAATTTTAAGGAGGCGTGTGTGTATGTTCGACAAGGGGGTGTGAGGAGGTCGGGACGGGCGCTAACTCCCAATGCTCCACACATCCGACAGGTCACGATCTAGACAATCTAGATCCTATATCTGTCGTGATAATATGTTGTGCAGGATCTGTGTCAGTGGTACAGATCCAACCCAGGAAGCGTGTGTTATATCGTTCAGATCATCCGGTTTCCTCCCGGCAGCCTGATCTATAGGCCATTCAGATCATGTAGACCAAGGATGGATATGTCTGCCCCGAAAGACATGGATCATGAATAGGGATCTCATCTGTCTGAAGCGAGAAATGGTCGTAACGCGGAGCTTTCAGCGTAGACGCGTGGTACTAATAGTACGATAGAGGTAGCACTTTTTGACAATTTTGTTTCTGAACGACGAGGCTCCTTAACCCAAAATCGTCGGAATGCCGTTCTTGTTTTGCAACCTGAATATTTTAGGTACCTTAGGCCATGAGTTTGGTCGTCGGGTTGAACTTTCAGACACTTGCTACGATAGAGATGCACCATTTTTTTTCTGAGGCTCCTTTCACTTGAGGAGCGCTAAACCTCAGCCGCTAACTGATTTCGAGTAAACCGAAAGTGCATCCCGATGAACAAACCCATGGCTTAGGTATACAAAAAAATCATATCTTGAAAAAAAAAAGAACCGACATTCCGGCGATTTTGGGGCAAGGAGCGCCGTCATTCAGAAACAAAAAAATCCAGAAAGTACGTGCTACCTCTATCGTAGCACGCGTCTTCAGTTTTACAGTACTTAAAACATGTTTTTGGGTTGAGGTGTGAAGCTCGTCAAGTGAGGCACCTCAGAAAAAAAACGGTGCGCCTTTGCTGTGGCATGTGTCCGTAGTGTTAATGCTGATCTGTCCGCGTTGGTCCGCGCAGTGTTAATGCTGATCTGTGATGTGCACTATTTACGGAGGACCATAGTATTCAGGACCTACGATATACATAAAAACCTGTCTATTCCACTGTTTTTGCTAACCATATTTGGTCCTGATTACAATGTTCCCCCGTAAAAATACCTATTCACGTACTTCGCGAAATATATGAAGTATACTGGTACAGTATATGATAGGCTTGAGGAAACTTCAATAAAAAGTGTGGGGGGGGGAGGCCTTTCTTTGTGGTTGGCAAGGGTAGGGGTGGAAGCAGTGTTAGCGGGTATCTGGTATACCTTTTCGACCAATAGACAGACGGACAACCAATCGAATTATAAATCCCAGTGAATCACTGGGAAAAACTAGCCGTCAAGTCCAGCCAACTCACAGAAATTACCGAGTGGATTAATTGTAAATACGAAGTACCAGGTGTACGCGTACAGCGTATGTATGATAGGTTTGAGGAAATCGGAAGTGTGTGGGGGGGGACTTGGTCATTATGGTTGGAGGTGGCAAGGGTAAGCGTGGGAGCAGTAGCAGTAGTGTTTGGGGGGAGGGGGGCAAACGGGCAGAGCTACAGAGCTGAGAGAGAGCGAGACAGCGGGAGACCAGGGAGGTACACCTAGTGTTCATATGATACGTTTTGGTTCATGGATACATTGTTTCGGCTCGCACATACATTTGAGGTCCCGCAAGAGTCAAGGCCGTGGGGAATGAATTGTCTTTTTTTTTTTTTAATCCTCCGGCGGAAGGGGAAAAATAAAAAGCTTAAGCTCACCACACTTCCACGCATTTTCAAGCGTGTCGTGTCAATTGAACTCAAATGCATTCGCAACCCAGCGTTAGTTGTCGGTTCGCGCATACAGTCGTCGTGGTCCAGCAATAGTGAGTGTGGTGGTAAATGAAAAATGCGCCAGAAAACGGTATACCCTTTCGAAAAGCAAACATTCAAGTTATTAGACCGCGGAAATGCCAGAATAGATGTGTGCTACGATAGAGGTAGCCCTTTTTGGCTGAAACGTTTTCGGAATGACGGGGCTCCTTAACCCAAAATCGTCGGAAATTTCAATATCGTTTTGCAATATACTTTTCGTCGTATACCCAGGCCATATGGGATTGTTCATCGGGTAGCACTTGTGTTGTTCCCCAAATCGGTTTTTGGGAGAGGTATAGAGCACCTCAAGTGAGGAGCCTCAGAAACAAAAGGGTGCACCTCTATACCGTACTATTAGTAGCATGCGTCTATATCACTGGGAAAGTAAGGGCGGTGGTGAACGAAACCTGCGCCAGAAGACGGTATACCTTTTCGGACAGCAGACAGACGGACAGACAGACAGACAGACAGACGGATATTCGAACTATCAGCCCTACCAGAAATCCCAGTGTATCACTGGGAAAAACTAGCCGCCAAGTCCAGCCAACTCACACAGCGACCAAGTGGATAAATTGCACGATCATGGCAAGCTATCCTCATATGACCAAGTAAGTCAGGTACCGGGTGTTCTCTTGGAACACATATCAACCGATTGGTCTTCAAAAACTCGGCAGGGGGTGTTCAGAAAAAAAACTGGAAAAAACTGGAGCTTTATCCACCTTTCAACGTGTACGGATGTATACAGCGGCGACAGCTACCGATTGCAACTGCTCTTAGGGAAGCAAGCTTTCATCGCGCATACCGTACAGAAAACAAGCTCTCATCGCGTACATGGTCCACGCCGTGGCTGCCAGCCTGCGGCGGTGCATGCAACACCAACCCTCCCCCCAAGAAAAAAAAACGAAACACCAGCAATTAACGGAAACAGCCACAAGGATCGCCCCAGATCAGCAGCTCTATTGCTGTATCACTGCTTCCGCTTGTACTTGGACTTGGAGTTGCATTCGGCCGACCCCTTCGTGGTGCGACGCGTCGCCACATCATAATACCCGCACTAAAGTTGCACCCTGAACCATCCCGGGATAGTGCGGTACTCTGCAGCACGAGGTCGTGACAAGCGATTTTCCCCGCACTACACCGGGGGCCCGCATCAGCGGGTACCGCACTAACACCGCACTAAGCTGGGGCCCCGCAGTACAGCGTACCGTGCTAACGCGCGACAACGAATGCACTTGTACGGATTCACTATTTCCGCTTGAACTTGGACTTGGCCGACCCCTCCCTGCCCCCCCATTACTGCGGTGCTTTGACAGATGCCAATACCCGCACTAACGTGTGACTCCCAAACATCCCGGGACAGTGCGGTACTCCGTAGGACGCGATAGTGACAAGCGATTTCCACCGCCCCAAACTGGGGCGGCCCCGCACTCCAGGGTACCACTAAAGTGCGACCCCGATACCTCTCGGGATAGTGCGGTACTCCGTAGAACGAGGTACGCACGTGGTGAGAATCGATTTCCACCGCGTCAAACCGGGGGGGGGCGCACTAAACAGCACCGCACTAAACTGGGACCCCGCACAAAAGGGTACCGCGATAACGCGGGACTTGGGTACAACTTTACTATTTCCGCTTGAACTTTGACTTGGACTTGAATTTGGCCGAGCCCTTCTTGGCCCCTCTCTTCAGTCGCTTGTTCGGGTCGAACTCCGTAAATTTGTACCTGTACAGAAGGAAGAACAAGCAAATACTAAATATTAAAAAAAAACGTGGAAGACAGGGTCGGAGATACCTATCGTAGATCTCGTAACACACGCATGCGCGAAAGGACACGTCACCGGTCAGGCGATATAAGATCTCGAGTCACGAGCGGTCTCCCGTCATTGACGGTATTGACCCGTCCCCGGGAGATAGCTGCCGGAAGTTTGTCCCGCCGCAGATTCTATGGGGGACGGTATTGTATTGTGTGCCATCCGACAATGTGAGTTAAAAAAAATACGAAGAAACAAAAACTGATTGTTTTAGTCAGGGAAAAATAAAAATGACACACTTGTTCCGTCATAACAGTTGATACCCAAACATCGGTGAGCTTGTGCGTGAGACCTTACGCGCTACGCTCGCAACAAGCGCACCCAGTTGATGAAGGCAGGCGGATCACCTCCTAAGCCGCAACATCTCGAGGCAATTTGCCCTGCAAGGCACCAGGCATTTTCCCCTGGTGCAAGCACTTCCACCCCAGCGTCGATGAAGGTGAAGCGCATGGTGAAGAGTGACACTTTCGCACACATCGAACAGATCACGATCTAGATCATCTACATCCCGTATCTGTCGCCATGGTAGTCTGTGCAGGATCTGTTTAGTACAGATCCAACCCAATAAAAATGGTGCTACTGTAAATCACTCAGATCATCCGACTCTCACCCGGCAATGATCTATACGCCATGCAGATCATATAGACCAGGGATCTGTCTGCCTTGAAAGACACAGATCACGAATAGGGACCTGATCTATCTGAGCTATCCGACGTGTGTACGTACTTTTGCTAGCCCGCTGGATTTCAGAACGGCTTTTTGAGCTCTACATGATGGCAGAAGGGAGACAGTCCAAAGCAGGCAAGATCGGCTGGCGGGGACGAAACAGTTGCAGTCCTTCTATTTTGGTCGGCGTGGGAACAGGGTAATTGATGGGCCCCGCCGGCGGCTACATATTTCGTCTCACTTTTGCCAAACTCATTAACTACCAACCCCCCTCAAAACATACCTGGTAAAAATTAATTAATTAATTACTTAACATTACCTCCCCCTAATAGACTAAGCTATAAACTCGTTTGGGCTGGTCGGTATTTACTTACCCAGTTCTTTGCGCGGTTGCTAATTGTTTTTAACTACTAGTTTTCAAGAGCTTTTTATATGTTGTACATGGTGTGTAAAGCTCGTCCGGAACGCCTGTGTTCCCCCTTTTCAACTTGCGACACCGCCGGGATTTAAAGGCAGCTACACCCCTGAGAGGAAGCTTGTATACTATTACGGGGGTACATAGTAATCTAGTAATTAGGACCAAATAGAGTTAGTAGAAGTAGTGGAATATATAGGTTTTTGTGTGTATCGTAGGTCCTGATTACTATGCTCCTCCGTAATATATAATTTTGCAAGTAAAAATAGCACCTTCATGCTGGTGTGGCGTATAGTACTACATACCTGGGGTCAGTTTGGAGGACTCAGGTCCGGGTGGGATTAGGCATGGATGCGATCAGGGTGCCAAGCGCAAACTTGTGTACGTGCGTGTGCTGACCAGAGAAACATCCCGAAATATCAATGGATGACGAATGAAGGGGTTTCTCGAATAAGTGGTAAAAAGCTCTACTGTCGCGACGGGTGACACCTTTCCAAGCCCGGCGGATTTCAGAACGGCGTTTGAGCGCAACATGATGGCAGCGGGGAGACAGTCCAAACAGGAAAACAGTATCGGGCGGGAAGGCAATTCTTTTTTGCGTTGCCGCCAGACACTCTTTTGCCTGTTTGGGACTGCCTGCCCTCCCCCATCATGTTGCTCTCAAACGCCGTTATGAAATCCGCCGGGCTTGCACAAGCGTCACCGTCACCCTCCACGATGAGCTTCACCTTGATCCACGCCGGCATTCCAAACGGGATTTGTGGAGCGGTATTGAATCTTAATATACGGAAGGAGTGTTGGTTCGGGGATATCTACGTATTTGACAGAGCAAGTAGATGTCAGGAGACGGGCAAGCGTCAAGCAGTCAGTCAATCAAGGCTATCTGTCAAGGCGTTTCCATCCGTCTACACGGATTGTCCCCTATCCCACTCATAGAAAAAGGTTCCATTACAAGTGTGGAAACCCCTTTTTTGTACATGTTCTCACCAATATGCTAACGCGTTTCGAACCAAAAGGGGATTTTTGTTCGTGTTCCCGGGGGTTGGCCGTCAAGGCTATCTGTCAAGGCGTTTGCCTTGATAGCCTCTGTCTAGGTGAAAGTGCAATTTCCTGACATCTTTGGGCGGAAGTACTTGCATCAGCACCATAGGAGGTACTCTGCATAGCAAATTGCCTCGACATGTTGCAGGTTAGGTGTCGATCCACCTGCCTCCACCCCGCTGGGTGGCACGTGTCTGATGCAGCTCTTGCACAATATCTCGTAACGGCAAACACAGGATCTAGACGCTCTAGATCGTGATCTATCAGATCTATTAATAGACGCTGTAGATCGTGATCTATCGGATCTGTTAATGACGCTCTAGATCGTGACCTATCCAGTCTAGACGCTCTAGATCGTCATCTATCGGATCTAGATGCTCTAGATCGTGATCTATGGGACCTAGACACTCTAGATCGTCATGTATTCGACGTGTGCGATGCTATCTCACCGACTCTCAGATGCACCGGCTGCAGTAGCACCATCCTTGCTGTTCTTCCCCGCTGGGGCCTTCTTCGCGCTCAGGTCGAAGTCAAAAGACGATCCGGTCCCGACCTCGAGCTTCCGCTTAGCACCACGCAACTAAAAAAGTGGAATTGGTTGTCGTCGAGCAAGGAATGGCACGAAAAAGAAAACGGCATTGAGGGAGATATCGCCGATGGTTTTTAGGAGCGACAGTGGAAGTAGGGGCGGGGGGGGGGGGGGGGCGGGGGCGTTGACTTTGGAAAAAAAGAACCCATGTGGAATAAAAAAAATCAACGAGTAGGAGAGTTTTATTTTTGCAGAAAGGAAGCAAGGAAGCAAAGCATGCCGGTCCGCAAGCAAGCAGACAAACAAGCAGACAAGCAAGCAGACAAGCACGCACGCAGACAAGCACGCACGCAGACAAGCAAGCAGACAAGCAGACAGTCAGACAAGCAGACAGTCAGACAAGTAGACAAACAGACAAGCACGCACGCAAGCAAGCAAGCAAGCGGGCGAGCAAGCGAGCAAGCAAGCGAACAGCCAAAGCAGAGCAAGCAAACGAACAACCAAAACCAGAGAAAGCAAGCGACCAAAGCAGAGCAAGCAAGCGAACAACCAAAGCAGAGCAAGCAAGCGAACAACCAAAATCAGGGAAAGCAAGCGAACAACCAAAGCAGAGCAAGCAAGCGAACAACCAAAGCAGAACCAGCCAGCGAACAAACCAAAGCAGGGCAAGCAAGGAAACAACCAAGAAGAGTAAGCAAGGAAACAACCAAGACAAGCAAGAAAAAAACGCGGTACGAAAACCATAGCATTCGACCGAGTTAACTGGGGCCGCGCACGAAAGGGTACCGCACTAAACTGGGTCCCCACACTAAAGAGTATACCGCTCTAAACTGGGCCCCCGCACTAAAAGGGTACGACACTAACGGGGGGCGATGAGTGTACCGTTGCGAGGGGCTTGTCTTCGTCCTTCTTCTCCGCATCCCTGGCTTCCCTCTTCGCCGATCTTACGAGCGACTTCGATGACACATTCACAGGTGCAGGTTTTCCTGAGGTGCAGGCGCCCATAAGCAGACAATGGGAACGAGTTCAGGCCGGGCAAAAATGCAACCTACATCGACACAACATTTTATAAGAACGAGCCCCGCAATAAACTCAGCCATAGATACCCAGGGAATTAAGAAGTTCGTGAGTGGTATTGCTGAAGAAAATAGTGTGGAAGACACCCTTTGTCAACCACCATGGTAAGAATTACCGTCTGGGCCAGTATGCCGATTTCTTATTAGAGGGCCAGTACTATACGCTGTAACGCCTTTTTATACCCAGTAAAACTTGAGATACAGTCTACGACACCACTTTAAAACAGTATTCCTTCGAGATGGGCTCAAATTCTCACGTGTTGGCAGGGTGTGCCCTACACCAATTTCAGCATTAAAAAAAAATGTTTTCTCGCGTTTCATGCTAAAGACACCGAAACAACACCCTCCTACCCCACCCCAGTCGCTCTCACGTGTTGGCAGGGTGTCCTACACCAATTTCAGCATTAAAAAAAATGTTTATTGCGTTTCATGCTAAAGACACCGAAACAACACCCTCCTACCCCACCCCAGTCGCTCTCACGTGTTGGCAGGGTGTGTCCTACACCAATTTCAGCACGAAAAAAAAAAATGTTTTCTTAGGTTTCATGCTAAAGACACCGAAACAACACCCTCCTACCCCACCCCAGTCGCTCTCACGTGTTGGCAGGGTGTGCCCTACACCAATTTCAGCATCAAAAAAAATGTTTTCGTACGTTTCATGCTAAAGACACCGAAACAACACCATCCTACCCCACCCCAGTCGCTCTCACGTGTTGGCAGGGTGTGTCCTACACCAATTTCAGCATTAAAAAAAAATGTTTTCTTACGTTTCATGCTCACCATCCCACCCCACCCCACCCCAGTCGCCGCGCCCCCCACTCCCATGGTCTAAGCGAATGCTGAACGATATTGTAAAACGCAACTGATATTCTAACGATATTGAGTAGGTATTCACTCAGTTGAAGAGCTCGATCTGTCAGAAAAAATTAGGCAAACAAAGGCTACCCCTATCGGTGTTCTGTCTCGAAAGTGATGCGTGGTTAATGGTCAAACGACGAAGGCAAGCAACAAATGAGTAGCCCCCCTCCCCGCCCCCCCCGTCCCCCCGTCCCTATGGTAAGACGTGTCACAAACCTTGCGCTTTCATCTCCTCTGCCTCCTCCTTCGCCTGCTTCTCGTCGGCCTCCCTGGCCATGATGCGCCGTCTCTTCTTCCTGGTGAGGCGGTGCAGCTTCTTCTCTCTCTCCTTTCTAGCCAGGCCCTGGTCGGTGTTACCCCTGCTCCCTTCTGTCGCCGCCATCGAGGGGGCGTGTTGCGGCTTACCAGAAGCTTTCAAATACTGCGCCTCAGCTTCCGCCTTGGATGCCTCCGCAACTTCTCCCTATGGAGGCAAAGCGAGACGAGAGGGGGGAGGCGGGGGCGGACGTGGGGGATAGTTGATGAGATTTCAAGTTATGGGTGCCGCCAACGAGGGTGGCGGGGGTTGGGGTGGGACTCGTTTGTTGCTTGCCTTAGTCATTTGACCAGTGACCGCGCATCCCTTTCCCGGCGGAGCACCGTTTCTACTCCTAATAGAGACACCTCCAACACTTGGGCGCTCATTACATTTCTTCCATATATTGCATAAAAACCTTTTGCTTATCTTATCTCCTTCCTGTTTCTAATCCCCTTCTTTCGCATTTTTGGCCACCATCATCTAGGAGAGCGACCGTTTTCCCACTACCATTTAGTGTACCAAACTTCTCCACGTTACAGGGGCTGACTAGCCTGGCATGGAAGTCGTATATCTACTACCAGTACGACCGCGGACTGCCGTACGTGTTTCAGAGATGTTGCCGTTGAAACGGCGTGATCTATGCATGATACCCCCTTGTCTCCTCGCCTTGTACATTATGTACGTCCGTTTCAACAATGCACGTACTGCCGAGCGTAAATCTGTATGGTCGGTCAAGCGTAAGCCCTCAGCGACTTGCCCAGCTTCTTGCCCAGCTTCGACAAAATTGTTTAAATGTACCTGGCTTCAAACCGTATCTCTAGCCCTAACCCCGACCGCATCGGAAATTCTCGGAACGAAATGAAAGCACGAGTTAGGGTTAGGCCTATCACCATTTTGTCGAAGCTGCGCAAAAATATGTAAACACTACTAGAACGGGGAGGAGGGGGAGAAGCTGTTGGCAGTCGATTTACTGGACGCCACTACCGTGGGAGGGGGG
>JAYJMJ010316184.1:0-24081 GCA_036873875.1 Laminaria ephemera | reverse complement strand
AGAAGAGCCTGCTAAGTGACCCCGGATCTGAGTTACGACTAGGGAGGGAGAAGGGGAAAGAAAAAGTGCGAAGATAACAGATTGGATGAGCCAAGAAAAAAAAAAAAGTAAAGTGGAGAAGGCGGTTCACAAAATAGTCCTGTTTTCTGTGCTGCATACCATGTCTTTGTATAATAAAGGGGAGAAGGTGGTTACAAAAACCAAGTGGGTAGGGCAGGGACAGGGGCGGGGTTCATAGAGACTTGAACTCATGCCGAGGCCACGGGGCTGTGTTAGGCGCGTTTCAAGAGATATGTATTTCATCATACTGGACATATACGAGGGGCACCTCAGATTCCCCGAATCACGTGCTGAAACACTATCACCTCTTCTGGGAATGTTTGTGAGCGATCGACATAGAAGCTATTAATAATGCTGCACATTAGAGGATGGCAAACACAATGGTATTCATATAAATATGATCACCTGTGCGGTCATGCCGTTCGAACCCCTTTTGTTGAGAACGAGGGAATCCGAGTTGAGGAGCCGATTGGTGCGGGAATCCTTGAAGCAACCAACCAGCTCGGTGCCGAGGGGAACGCTGGATGCGCAACCAAGGGCCCCCGCAATTATGGTACCGTAGAACCCAATGGCGTCTTTTAAGGGCCAGGTGTATTGGCCTGGTACCGTTGGGCTGTAGTCTTTGTCGCTGGCCAGGTCGGTGTTCACGGTGTCCCAGATGGGGTACTGCAATAAAATACGGCAAAACATGCACGAGGTGCGCAAGAGAGAGAGGCGGGACGTGCACGATATGAGTTTAAAGAGATCTTCTTTCATTGCGGGCGGTCATTTTTTGTTTGTTGGTCCGTTCAAGTGACACGCTTTCTACTTTTGGGGGCTGTGAACAGTGTATTTGGTTGGGCTGTGGTCTTCGTCGGTCTGGAGGTTGGTGTCCACGGTGTCCCAGATGTGGCAACTGCAAAATACAATATCATGCAACATGTTGGGGGGACGCCACGCGTACGCGAAAAAGCAGGGCGTGGACAAGTGTTACTGGAGTTAGATTCGGCAGATGGCTATCGTTTGTATAGATATTGGTGTGCTGATTCTGAATACATTATACTTTAATAGAGCTATACCGTCTGCTTCGACATCGGAAAATAATGAATGTCTTGAATTAATATGAAATGGTTGACGTCTCCCTCGCAGGTGGGAAATAGTTAAAGTCTTGAGTTAGTATGAACTGCTGTACTGTATGCCCTAGCCAACTCTTAAACCGCACGCAGCCACCTTTTTTTTTGTTCACAACCGACTGCGTCGTCAACATCTCGAAAATAACTGGATCCTCTCAGTATACTGTTCTCGTGGCGATATCGCCAGCCATTCTCCCACTCTTTGCTGTTGTTTTAGCGGTATCCGTAAGTATGGTGGTGGAGTTACTCTAGCTCATATTGTGCGGGGTAGAGGACCTTAAGTCCACGCAAGGGGGATGCTCGGTTTCTAATCTGGTGTTTTCTAATCTCGTCTTACGATGGGGATAGCACACTCTCCGGCCAAAAACATCTCCTCAACTGAGGAACGACGCATTAGTATTGGAATAGCATTTGTGTTCTACAATAGATTTCGATATATACCTAGGACGTGGGATTGTTCGACACGTTCCTCCTACCGTACTGTACGTCAATACTGTACGCCAATACTGTACGTCAATACTGTACGTCAATACTGTACGCCAATACTCTGCACGTCAATACTGTACGTCAATACTGCTGTACGTCAATACTGTACGTCAATACTGCACGTGAATACTGTACGTCAATACTGTAAGTCAATACTGTACGTCAATGCTGCACGTCAATACTGTACGTCAATACTGTACGTCAATACTGTACGTCAATACTGTACGTCAGTACTGTACGTCAATACCTCGTCAGGGCCGTTTTTGATCTGCCACGAGGTGCGTCGCTCTAGCGTCGAGCCTTCTTCGCTGTGACTTGCGATGTCCATGTCGAGTTCGTACTCGCCGAAAGGTGAACAAACGAGCAGGTTCAGCTGCACCCTGTACAACACCACCAGCACGGTTTGAAGACACGGCAGAGGGAGAGAACAAGGTAAAGAGGAGGACAATTCATTGGTTTGCTTGAGAAGGTCACATCACGGCACCGAACTACAAAGTGTCATGGGTTTCGGTATTCGTGTTGTAGGGAACCTAGCACCCAGAAGAAGTCCAAAGGTGGCTAGGGGTGTTGCCTTGAAATCGTGAGCATTGTGTACGGTATTTAACACAACAAGGTCCCACTCGAGATTTAAATGAGCCTGTCCTGTGACCGCCGATTTGATTATGGCGATGAGTTAGGTGAGAACAATAACGAAAACATTAGAAGGCCTCGGGCGTTGATTTCTCCAGAAGACGTAGGCTTGTTCGTGTCGACGCGGTGAAAACTGGAGGGCACCTTACCGCTTAATTGACCTAATGGAGGGCATCTTAACACTCACCAGGGCATTCGATGCTACTGTGGGGGGCACCTTACCACATATTCGACAATATGGAGGGCACCTCACTTTTTATTCGACATTGCTGTGGAGGGCATCTTACCGCTTGTTTGACGGTATGGAGGGCACGTTTTCACTCGCTCGACACTGTGGTTGAGGGTCACTGCGTACTATACGAATACAACCAACCTTAATCCTAACCCATACCCCAACCCAAACCCGAACCAAATCAATCAATATCTAGAGCTGCTCCATTTCGTCTCGTGGACAGCGTGTGTCAACCGTGCGAAGAAGGGGTAAGGTCTACTGGAAGACTCAAGGCGAGCACACTATAGGTCATGAACAACCGGAGCAGGAGCCTTCAAATCGAGGGGGCCATCCTTGCCAACCACATAC
The DNA here is from genome assembly GCA_036873875.1 of Laminaria ephemera. Taxonomy (NCBI): domain Eukaryota; class Phaeophyceae; order Laminariales; family Laminariaceae; genus Laminaria; species Laminaria ephemera. The sequence goes on along the minus strand of JAYJMJ010316184.1, from coordinate 21,213 downwards.
ACGTGGGTACCCCGATCTAAGAACGCCGAGGATAAGAGCATTAGGGACTCCAGAACGGTCGAATCGGCATGTCCAGCCCATACGAAACGCAATACATTTTCCACTACAGATAAGAGCAATGCGTACTTGAATAGCGGTTGTTTCGGCTTGTCACGGGGTGCTCTTAAACCGGGCTACCCTCTTCTTAAAGTGACTTGTGAATGAGTCGTGACTTGCCAGCACACTACGTTACGGCTGCATAGTTTAAGTTGGCGTCATTCTATATTGACATATTGACCGTGCACCGACTCTAAGACGCGAGACCACCCAATGGCCATCAAATGGTTGTGTCGATTGCTGTCAACTGAAGGGAAAAAGCGTAGTGCCAAAATCAGCTGGAGATTGCATGGAGGAAACTAAAGATAACCCGTGTTCATCTCCTGACAGCAAAAACATGGGGCCTCTTCGGGTTTCCAAACTGTCTACAGCTCTATTCTGTCAACGGGAATGTTTCAGGCCAACCATTGGGACGCGTTTATGAGTGGGTGGAATCGCCACGAGAACTGTTAATAGTATATACCTGGCATTCAACCTAGCTCAACCCTTCGAGTGATAGCCGTGCACTCCCGACACGGAAACAAAACTCTTGGAACTAGATCCGGATTACTGTAGGAGTTGGACAAAGGGTAAAACTGTACAATACGGAGTAATCACAACAGGTTCACCTTCCGGCATCGCCCTTTGCGGGAGGGTCGTCTTGAGCATGTTCGTGCGAGCCGTCGTAGGACGCTTCCCAAGACAGGAGCGTCGACTCCTCGACAGCCTTTCCGCAGGGCCCGCTGATCTGCCTGGAAATTCGGGTTGATGTAGCCAGACGCGCACATTCATTTTTAAGACAATCTGCATTACATGTTATACGATGTTTCATCTTCACCTCTTCTCTCAAGATTTTAAGTCCTATAGATACGTACTCAACATCACAGGAGAATCCCGCACATGGCCGTTCATGGTCGGTGGACTCGGCTGCCGGGAACGACGATGGGGTATAACTCGTGTTCTTAAAGACGGCGATCTAGATTAGAAAGAGAAAACAATACTAGAGGGATAAGGTGCCCGTACGTGCTAGGATGAATGCACGATTCTTCGCATGATACCAAGTCCGAACATCACGATCCCCGCCCTGCCGACTCTAACGCTAGCCAAGGCAAGTCGAAGACCAAACCACACCATCTCCATCCATGGTTTACCTCCAACGCATGGTGATTTTTGGGTGATCGTGGAAGTCAAGTCCCTGCACTTGCAGGTATTGCTCGCTTGAACTGTCGCCTGGCCAATTTCAGTAAGCAATATAGAAAATAACGCAAACAAGCGAAAACGGAAAATCAGTTCAACCAGTATCATATGTGATCTAACGGGACACGGGACTCCTTATCCGGCGGGAGACAAGTGATTAAACCAGCAGGCGCCAACGTCACAGGGTATATGATAGGCTGCAATGTCTCACGTTAAGGTGACCTCGGGAGTAGCCTACTATTGCGTTACAAGGTCTGCGTGCTCGCTGATCTTGTTCTCAAGATTGATCTATATGTATGCTTGCTGCGCCACGAAACGATAAACACCACCCTGTCTTACAAAACAATGCTGCAACACTAGTTATGTCACAACCAGGTCTACACGATAAGCAGCACTGTGCCGTTTCCAAACTCTGCGCGCTCCACTTTGGTATCCAGACAATACAGTTTGCCGATCGTTCCGCAACAAACTCATGTAGAACGTCTCTAAAGGGGGGGCAACATAAGGCGTACAAGTGAATGCACCATCGATCAAAGTCTGTTATCTCGAGGTAGAAATAATGGTCCCAGAAGGTAGATCTATTCATCGCTGCTATCGTGTATGGTGTATGGTCACAACGAGTTGAATGCACGAAGCTTGCTACGGTAAGGGAGGACAACACGTTCTGAGGCTCCTCACTCGAGGAGCTCTATACCTCTCGCTCCAAAACTGACTTCGAGAAAAAACGACGGTGCAACCCGAGGAAGTATCCCATGGCCTAGGTATACAGCGCAATGTGTCTTTTGAACAGACGTGACATTCCAATGATATTGTGTAGGTAGCTCCGGCAATCATAATAGGTGTTGGACCAAACGTGCTACATCTATCGTAGCAAGCGTCGGTTGTTCCTATTTGACTATTCAACATTGACGGTTACGTGTCGTTTCGGGTTGTTGGTATATTCTTAGGTATTTGAATCTTGACTTCTGTGGCTGTATGCGGCGGTGATGACGCATCATGGGAGCACTCTCCATCTGCTCTCCCTGCTGGGAGACTAATGCTATAAGCCTGAAACATCTATCTCGACTTATAGTCACGAGCTATTGAACATAGATCCTTTGCGGCCGGGGACGCAAGTTATTTCACCCGACAATCAGGGGAGCAAGCCGGAAACTCGAATACTCTATCAAGTATTCTACTCGAAATTAGACTATTGCGTTGTATTAACCCTTTTTTTACCACTGCGATCACATCCATCCGACACCAATTCCAAGTAGTTTTACAAAAAGGGGGGATAAGTTCTAAAATTGTTAGTCTGTTAGAATGTAAAGCAACAGCAGCAAGAACGCGAGGATGGGGCAATTGCAAATATTGAATTATTAAACACATGGTGATGAGACGGTGCATACCATCTTAACAGTCGAGGCTGTTGGGATTCTTGAATCGTGTCACATATATCTACTCTGTAGTGTATAGGGTATGTCCGTTGAACCTATATTTGCTGGTTCCCACAAAATGACTCAACTTAAGTCGAGGGTTGTCTGGTCCGTCTAACAGGTATACCGTCACTATGCGTACGGTTGCGCTCAATTACGAATCTCGCCTGCTTTCATTACTTCAGTCTGTTTATTTGAATATCGTAATTTGTGGCCACAGAGCTGATCTCTCTCTAGGATGAGACATTGGCACAGGCGATGAGGGTGCTGGATGTCGATGGATGGGAATGAAACACTTTTGTGTGAACAACACACACTCTGTACCGCTTTACACGAATGTCATTTATTCTTCATTTAGTTTTTAGTTTTCTCCGTTTGCTGAAGTGCGAGAGCGCGAGTTGTCAAACATCAAGGTAAAAGTCGACAAGCAGGGGGAAGGCCGAACTCTGTGCGCGATTAAAAATCAACCAAGCACTGTGGGAGAGGAGGGGGGCAATGCCTGACCTATGGCCACGGCCTGTCCAGAAGGCTCGACGGGCGAAGCATCTCCCGCGGGTTGAGCTGGCAAGCAAAAGCGACAACCAATATACAAGAATATTTGCTTCGTGCCCCAGTCGTACATACGACTACTACACTGCTTGCTGTGCTCGCTGGGAAGATGCTACGATAGGATACCTGCACCTAATTATTCTTCGTCTCCTCACTTGAGAAGCTCTACACATTGCCCAAAAACTGACTTTGCAATAAACTGAAAGTACAACCCAGTGAACAATTCCATACCCTGGACATGTAACTACTGTTTTCTGTTGTAAAACATTAGGGTCATTCCAGCGGTATTGGACTGAGGAGCCCCGTCGATCAGAAATGACTTGATCAAAAAGCGATATCCCTGTGGTAATACGCGTCAATATCTCCTTATTGAGCGTAGAAAGCGAAATGTTGTGTTTGGTGCAATACAGTATCTAGAACAGGTCGGATCGCGAACGAAAGATTGTAGTGCTGAAGGGATACGGTATCAGCATTGTTGTGGTTTGGGTCATTGTACGGCTCGCGCTGAGTAGTATACGTACCAGGTGGTAGGAAAGATATAAGGCCCTCCTTCCTACCTTACGATACACATTCCATCGCATAAAAGAACGGACAGCAGTGCGGAACTGCAAACACGTCTATGGGGACCAACTGCATAGAATTAGTGTACAGCTGGTTTCGCAGCTGTTATGATGAGGATTACGGCATTGGTTCACACGTATGGCAGTCGCTGTACATAGCTGTTGCAAGCCTAATATCTGGACCACTACATGTAACAGTCAGTGCCGGCCCTCTAACAAGAACCCGAGATATTTGTTTTATTAGATTTCTTCTTTGAGAAATACTTTGTCCTACACTAACGTCAGTATAACAGCTGTCCATTTTCGTACGATTTCCCCGTAGCTTTTAGGCTACGTATCTTGTGGGGCTCGTTCGTATGAGAGGACCGGTAGTGTACTGCGCCCTTTAGTCGTCGAACACTCCACAACAAGGGCAGACAAAATTGCGGACAGAATGACCGGATCGTGATCACTCACAGTCATTCCCGCCGTTGGTGAGGTCGACTGTCTTCACGGGCCAGGCTGCTTCAACATCGAGGCCGAGGAAATATACCACCAGGAGGATCTTAAAACGCGTGGATATCTTCATGTACTTGTATTTCTGAAGGCCGAGAAGGTTCGGGAGCGGACGCCTGCCTATGGGCTAGATCTTCCTTGTAGATAAGCTCGTTGCTCTTGCAGTATCTTCGACCTTCGGCGGGAGGAGGAAGCGATAAAGAGTGCTTCGGATTGCGGTGTTGACCACGGTGCGGTGTCCACTTCTCTGCTTTCTGACGGTGTGGGTATAGCAACGAGGAAACACCTCGGGGGGTTGTAGGGCCTGCGAAATCACGTGGGAGGACTGATTCTGCTGTTATGCGACGAGTACAGTAGTGGTCCCTCTATAGTGCCGGTTGTGTAGTGCCGATTGCCCGCTTTAGTGCTTACGAAATCGCTTGGAAAAAAAGTAGTGGCACTATGCGGAGTAAGGCCGGTTGCCGCTATAATAGTGCCAGTATTTCCGGCTGGCACATGCCGGCGCTGTAGAGGGAACACTACTGCTGTAGTAGTAGTGCTGGTGCACGTTGGTTTTGTTTTTGCTCATCCCATCTCTTATTTTCGCACCTTTTCTTTGTCCTCTCCCTCTCTAGGCGTAACTCAGATCCAGGGCCACTTAGCAGGCTCTTCTATCCCCTCCCCACGACGGTACGCACCTTCACATCTATCGCGAGAAGAATTCAGCACTTTCTTCCCTCGTTGACTCGCGTCGAATTGTGCTACGCTATAAATATAGCGCTCTCGGCTGTTGGTGTCTCTATAAATAAAAATCTCCATACCGAGATTTGAACCCCTGACTCCAACCTTTTTAGTAGTATTCAAGGTTAACCACTAGACCATCCGGGCGACCGGCTGCCAAATATCCCCAAATATCCCTCATGAACTGGAGAGGCTCCACTCAGGCAGCGAAAAACATTACCGGAAGTTTCTGTCCAGTTAGTTGCTCCGTTTTACATTTGATAATATAATGAAATTACAGACCAGATTTTTTCGTTTTACAACAAATCATATAGTTTATAATCAAGTGTTAAACGGAAAACAAACTGGACGGAAACTTCCAGGAACGTTATTTTCTGACGTGATGGGACCTGTCCAGCCCATGTGTAATACTTCATCTGCCTTGTAATCTTGATATTAGTGTGTGCAGTGTACCGTGTACAGTATACTAAAACCAACACAACACACCTCCCACAAGAGGTGCTGTTCGTTGCTTTTGTTGCCACCCACACCGTCGGGAAGCAGAGGATCAGCCCAACCTCGACGCCACGCCTTGGTCAAGCCCGCAATCTGAACCACGACATTTATCACCTCCTGCTGATTGTCGAAGATACGGTGAGGGCGACGAGCTGAACTAGAAGGAAGATCTAGGCCTAAGGCAGGCGTCCATTCCCGAATCACCTCGGCCTTCAGATCTCGATCTCCAGAAATATGAAGATATCCTCACGTTCGAAGTGCCTCCTGGGGGCTTCTTTCCTTAGCCTCGGCGTTGAAGCAGCCTGGCCCGTGAAGACCGTCGACCTCACCAACGGCGGGGATGACTGTGAGCAAACATGATCGGTTAATCGTTGTGGCCGAATGCCTTTGCTTATCTTGGGTGCTTACTATTTATAGCTATCGTGCGCAGCGGTGATTAGGCGTTAGACTTGCAGAGGGTACGATAACCAAAACAGCAGCAGTGCTGCGCTTGTGAACCAATGCCATCACCATCATCATCACTGCTTCATGCGGAAATTTCTCCACACTAGTTCCAAGTTGTTTCCTCCCAAAAACGAGGGTGCAGTTCCGTACTATCCATATTTTTTGTATACGAGAGGTGTATCGCATGGGAGGAAGTCTGGTCCTTTAGTCTTTCCTACCATACTCACAGCGCCAGCCGTGCCAAGACCCGACACACGAGGCTGATACCTGTTCAGCTCTATTCTGTAATACAGCCATTCGTTCGTGATCCGCCCTGTTCGAGATACTACTGTATTCGGCGCCAAATCCAATTTTTCGCTTTCATTGACGTTCGACAGCGAAATTTGAAATCTGCCTTCTTCCCGGCAAGCACACAGTGTTGTGTGTGTGTGTGTTTTTCATCCCATTTATTCTGTGCGCCAGTCAGATGTTTGACGCACCAGCCGGGGTCACACAGGAGGAAGGTAAACACAGAATATTTTCTCTCCACCTTTCCTCCTGCGGTGCTTGCCTTAACACACAGTAAACAAACGTACCTGTTTGGAGTGTGTGAGCACAAACCGATTCAGCTCGTATTTTGGTTATCATCATGGTGTTCACTTTTGCTTTCCAGCTCAACCCGAGGGAGGTTTTATCACCAAGACCGTTCTGGACCAGCCGTGACTACAAGTCAGGTCTCGTCTCTCCTCTCCCCCGTTATCGTGCTTGCATTCCTTTTTTCGCGCTCAAGGTTCAACACTGCCTGTGACCGTCGATTTTCAATGTTTTGTTTACATCGCGCGGTCTCGCACTTTCAGGGGCAAAAAAGGCCAAAACATGCTGTAGAATAAAGATAAATGAATCTAATCTTGAGCGGAATACAGCGGGAATAACATACCAAGTTCAGTACCGAAATGATATCACCAGCCGAGATTTCGAAAATAAGCGCAGCCGTCGTCAGGATGGCAGCAGTGGCATTCTGTCCGTTAGACGGACCAGGCAACCCCTACTTAAATTGAGTGTTTTCTGTCCAGCCGGTAAATATTTGATGAATAGATTGATGTGGTACGATGCCTGCATCTGAACCCGCTTGGAATGGTTTTAGATGCCATGCACTGTCTAACCATCAACAAGATGTACAATTTTGTTCCGTTTTGCACCCTCTTCACGTTCTGGTGGTGGTGGTGATGTTGTTGTCATTATTCATCAACCTTTATATATTACTGCTCCCACGTTTGGGGGTACAGCTTGCTTGGGATTAGTGTGGGACAAGTTTGCTGTGGTAAAATAGTTTGACTATGATACAGAAATACAGCACCATTGCAATATCGTGTGCCAGGATTTACGTCGTAGAGCACTCGAGTTTCAAGTCTGCCCGCCGATTGTCGGGTGCATGTGTATACGGTATAGCCGCACACAAGGACCAACGTGTCGAACGGGTGATCCGGTACAACCACCCGTAGACAACGGCTATTTTAGGACACGTAGCATCATACATTCGACGTCGTGATCGCAGACTAACTTATCCTGCTATTAATAGCACGATCCCTACCCCAAGAAAACAACACTTTGTTCGACGACGCATGCACTCAACTCGTACACAGTATGCTTCCCTCTTTTCGGAGTCAGCTTTGCGTACGGTAGTTGCTATGCACGATTACTATTACTACTGGTCTAAAAAACATACTCGCCTGCAGCCGCGTTGGAAGTCTCGTTAGATCATACCTGGTACTAGATTTCGATCAGCGTTCCCTTCTTCCCGTTAACTCTTGATTGCGCACTGAAACTGTATTAGGCGACAGTTCAACGGAGCAGTACCTGCAGGTGGAGGGCTACGACTTCCACGACCACCCTAAATTCACCATGCGTTGGAGGTAAGGCAGGGATTGTGATGGTGTGATTTGGTCCTCGACTTGTGTACACTCGAATAGCTTTAGAGTTGAGTAGGGGGTAAACTATAGAACTATCCCGTACCGGTCTAAACGGAAGCCTAATATAGGTTTTAGATGCCGCCAAACATTGTAGTCACCTTTATGCTCCCGACCAGGCATGTAGTCCTTATCCGCTCAGTGATAGTGTGGACTCTGACAGACTACAACATCAAGGAGTTTAGGCGGTTGGAAATTCCGATGCAGGCGACGTACCAAGTACCTCATTCCGAAGTACTTCGCGGGTTGAATCATACGAGGACCCATTTAACGAACTCGAACCAGTACATGTTTGCATCCCCGGCGCTAGTACACTGGGTGCTGTTTCTCTCTAAACATTGGTGTTATAGGTACGCTCTGTTTTGATCGATTCCTCTACAGCGATGGCATAGTTGTACACATTTGCGCAGTATATACCAGGTCTCCCTTTCCAACCAGTGAAAACAGAACTTTCTCTCGTGATATTCTGATGTTGCACTTTGTATCACACCAAGAATCATTCATTTGAGCACTTGCGGGTGATCTGTCCTCGATATGAACACCTGCTATATTTTAGACTGCTGTCTGTTTTTATCTCGTACATCGCAAACAATCGTCGTATCCGGCAACGAAGTGTACCAACTTTGAATGGCCATAGATATGATTATCTTTCAACGTTGAGTACAGTACATCTAAACCCGGAGTGACACAGCTAAGATTATACGCCATACACAAATCGCTTATGTCATCAACATGTACGTCTGGTCGCACCATCCCAAATTTCCAGGCAGATCAGCGGGCCCTGTGGGGCGGCTGTCGATGAGTCCGATCTCCTTTCCTGGGACGTTTTCTACGACGGCTCGGACGACCATGCCCCAGACGATCCTCCTGCAGCGGGCGATGCCGAACGGTGAGCCACTTGCTTTATACTTTACCGTATACAGTATTGAGCATTGAGCGTGAACAATGCCAAAGTCTCTGGTATACGCCGCATGGATTGGCCAATGCCACTTCCACTGAAATCTGACAGTATAGACAGGTTTCACATTCAAAGAGGCTCCGCGTTTTCCCGTGAGGAGGCAAGCACATATTTGCCCTCTGGTTTCTGCGCCGGAGACATTTCCACTTAAGACTGACAGTATAGACATGTACCACATTCGAAGAGGCTCCGTGTTTTCCTGTCACGAGACCAGCATATATTTGTCCTGTGTTTTCTCCGCTTTGATCTACAGCTGACTTAGGCATTAAGCTATTCGCATGCAACCGACACGTGTCGACACGACCATCCGGTGTCTATTTTGATTTGCTTGCGTACCAAAGTGCCTGCCCGGTCAACATCGAATTACACAAACTTGATCTATTTAGCCAGGACGTAGCGCGCTGGTAGGGCACGACTAGCTCATACACTGCGTGATGTAGAACGGTTGGCATGAATGGTTCCCGCTATTAATTCGTTTAGAGCTGCACCCACGCTTTGGAGGAAGAACCGCTTGGAATTTGTACGGGATAAATATTGCAGTCGCAAGAACGTTAAACGTTCCTGCTCCGTTTGTCAGGGACTATACTTGGTGTTTTAAATGCCGCACACAATGCGTATGGTAATCAGGCAATGCCCCTGATCACCTGTGAAGTTTGTTTGGCTGCTACTCTTCCTAGAAATAAATATCGGAACCCATGATGTTTGCTTGTTGACGTCTCATCATCTGTGACAAAACCACATATATTCAACATGTTTTCGCCTGAAAAATTCAGTTTTCCTTGTCGGGAATTCAAACCGTACTCGGCGTGTTGCACAGGGTGCAGCTGAATCTGTTCGTGTGTTCTCCTTTCGGCGAGTACGAGCTCGACATGGATATCGAAAGTTACAGCGACAAAGGCTCGACACTGGAACAGCGCACCTCTTGGCAGATCAAGAACGGCCCTGACGAGGTATTGACGGACAAATCAAACCAGATTCGGAAAAATGGATAACATCATAGGTCTAGAGCTTATGTATTCCATAACCGATCTGGATCCAAAGCCACCTGGATTCAAAACCATGTAGATTTAGATCGTTTAGCTCCGGCGATCATCCCGTTTCTAGGCTAATGTGCATATGATGGATCGGTTTGGGAAGGGTCCGGCAGTATTGCAGAAATACTCCGAATATAGAAAAAGTAGCTGCATTCACGTGGAAAATGATACAAGTTTCTTTATACTTGTGCTGTAAGAGAAATAAGGGAACCTCTCATACCACTCTTCGCAGTTCAGAGCATGTGCTCGTCACATCCTACCGGTCGGTTGTCCGAAGTACCGGACACATGCTACGATACAGGCGCACCAGGTTTTTTCTGAGGCTCCCCACTTCAGTAGCTCTGTACGAGTACTTCACCCACACACTGGTATATGAGTAAACTAAAAGCGCAACTCCATGAACAAACACATGTCCTAGGTACACACAAAAAATATATCGCAAGACAAGAATGGCATCCCGATAAATTTGGGTTAAGGAGCCCCGTCATTCAGAAACATAAACGCCAAAAATTGCTACCTCTATCGTAGCACACGTCACCGGATCTTTCTATTACCGAGGACCATACATAGTAATCAGGACCTACGATACACACAAAAACCTATGTATTCCCCTATTATTACTACCTAGATTTGGTCCTAATTACTATGTACCCCCGTAATAGTTGAGCACGACAATCTGTAGCCTACTCTAAATATATCAGGTATTTCAAACACTTACATGGTTTTTACTGTAAGAGGCATACTCTTTATCGGTTTGAGCATAACGACGATTTGTTAACCCGCGTTATCTCCGCGTGCGATTGTTGATCAAAACCATTTTCTCGAAGCGAGAAAGAGAAATATCTTCCGGATCAACACACAATTGAATAGAACCGACTGTTGTTTACTTCTATCGCGTATACCTTCACTAAATCATCCTTGCCTTGCCATTGCTCATACGCGTGGCGTTCCCCAATACGTGGTGTGTGTACTGTACTGCAGTACCCCATCTGGGACACCGTGAACACCGACCTTGCCAGCGACGAAGACTACAGCCCTACGGCACCAGGCGTATACACTTGGCCTCTTCAAGGGACCACGGGATACCACGGTACCATTATAGCGGGACCCCTCCCTCCCCTTCAGTGTGCATTCAGCGCTCCCGCAGGCACCGAGCTGGTTGGATGCTTCGCCGACTCCAGTACCAACCGGCTCCTCAACTCTGACACACTCGTGCTCAACAAACGTGGCCCGGACGGCATGACAGCACAGGTGACTATCCTTTTCATTTCAGGGGTGGGTGGGCGCGGGGTAGGTAAACACATTACGATTGGTACAAACAGTATGATATATCGAGGACGAGAAACGTTCAAGCGAATCGCTTTTGTGTTGTTGTACGGGAATACCTGGCGAGAAATGATTGTCTATCCCAGCATCCCACACAATTTATCCCCGGTAAACTATTTCTTCAAGCTTATCTATCTCACAGTACAGGAGGGATGTCCCGCAAAGCCTGCTTTACGACGTGTTTCGTCACTCCCAAACCCCGCAAAACCACCCCTTTCCGACTACTGTTGTATCTCTCGTGCAGATCTGCTCCGACTTCTGTTCTGGCTTCGACTACTTTGGCCTAGAGTTTGGAGGCGAGGTAAGTCTATTACTTAGGGTAAATCCTCTGATTTAAAATCGCCAAGTCGAGGTCACGTTTACCGCTCTTGCTCGACGTATTCCCAACCTGGCGATATGGTTGCGTCCGAGGTTGTTCGAGCCACCCGCACCACACGTGAAATCATGCCTACAAACTGTCAAGCACCATCTCGACACCACGCATTCGACGGGGAGTCGATTTACGGTGTACGCCGTATCGTCAGTGCCCCAAGCTGTAGATTTGGGTTATCCATACTTTAGTTTGTCTCATTCCTTGACGATTTCATCGCACCCTTGCCTGCCACATTTGCATGCTTCGACGTCACAACCATCAGTGCTTTTGTGGCACGGTTGAGGAGTTCGGGGATGACCCTGTCGACAGCGACCTGTGTGGCCTCTCTTCCGAGTACCTGTGCACCGGCGACTCCAGCACGGCTTGCGGCGGCTACGACGCCATCAGCGTTTACCAGAGGACACCTTACTCGCTAGCTGGGTGCTTCCAGGATAACCAGGCATCCAGGATCATGAGATTCACTGGATCGGCGCTCTTTATGTCTGCAGAGGTGAGCTGGTATTGGTGTGTCATCTTGGCAAGTTCGTACTGAATTGTGGATGTCATGGCTACGGGTATACTATATCTTTGGGGCGAACACTAACATCGAAGATCATCTAACGATCAGCTCTACTACTTTCATGACCCAAACCACTATCACATTTCCCGTCAACGTCATCCATACACAGTAGTAGTGATCCTTCTATAATGCCGGAGTGTGCCAGCCGAATATTCAGGCGCTATAACGGTGTAACCGGCACTACTCCGCATACTACCCCTTCTGGTTGTTTTAATGTGTGCCAGCCGAGTTCACAGGCACTATACCGTGCAACCGGTACTACAGAGGGAGCACAACAATATACTGAACATAGAGCCGAGCTAAGGATACCATACACCACAGGTCCGAACACAGCCGTTGCCGAACGGTTGCAGGCGGTTCGAGCGGCAAACCTCCGGTATCACCCAAAGGCGTAAACAGAGCGGCACAAGATACACAACCCAATTTTACAATACTCCATGCGAATGTTGTTGGCATGCCACCTATATTGCCAAGCGCTTCACAACCATTGTGGGAATCATATCATAATGACCACCAGTATCCAGTAGTAGCAGATATAGTTAGTGAATGTGATAATACTCCCACCCGCACAGTAAATAGAAACAACACAATGTGGCATTTCGGTATACTAGCCAATCTCTTGACGACCTTGTACTGGACACAGCAGCCCCCATCTACGAGCTTTGCGGTTGTTCAAAGATTGTTGGAAGCTGTTCCTCGCGTGGTTTCGAAGTTCTCCACATGACGTGAAACGATGCCGTCGCTCATCGAAAATATGGGCCACCTTTGTCGTATTGTGTCCATCCATTTTGCTAGCTGCCTGAATTACTGTACCAAATAGCACCCGCGAAAAATCTTACTGGAAGTATATTTTGCCAATTGTTTTGTCTGACGGCACGGTGCGAACCACGCGCTCTGTACCGATCATCGCCCAGATCTGCCACGAGCGGTGCGACGATGGAGTCAACACGCACTTCGGCACCCAATATGCCTCCGAGGTAAGCCCTTACTGGGCAAACAATTTATTGATGTTGCTTTCACCTGGATACTATTTCGTCCGAATACTATAGGGTGTAATTGTGGTTCTAGCAAGCACACGTACCGGCCGTAGAGTCGTGTTATCACAGTATTTCTGTAGCTAACCGTTACAAGGCTAAGTGCCCGTTATAATCTTATCGGATTTCCCAGAGTAGATGACTCATTGGCTCCATGATCGTTCCGAGTACGCCCTCAGTGCATTTCAGCAAGGAGGTTTTGTTGGCATACTCGCGTCCGCGATTAAGACCACAGAGAGTTTTGGCAACTGTCTTAACACTGTCTTAACTGGAGACGCGCGCTGCGATAGGTGTAGCACGGTTTGGCCAATTTATTTCCGTTCGACAACTCCTTCCCTGAGGAACTACCCAATATCGTGGTGTTCTTACAATGCCATTCATTGTGTACCTAGGCAGTGGGATTGCTCATCGGCTTGCACTTCCGTTTTGTATGATATTCAGTTGCTGGGTGAGATGTAGAGCCCCCCAAGTGAGAAACGTCAGCAACGTAAGGTGTACCTCTACAGAAGCAAGCGTCTGTAGATCTGGCTCGTGTTGCACAAAATGCCTATGACGGACCAGCAGCGGGAAACGACATTTGGTTTCAAGAACCATTGCAGGACCGAAACGAATCCCTCACAGCAGTCACGTGTTCAGCACGCTTTCTTGCCCCGAAACTATAATAGCAGCACATCGAGTCATCCGATCTAAGTCCGGAATCGATATCGGCATATGCCAAGCCAATGGTGTTTCCTATGAGCCGAAACGCGAACAAGCTATATATTTGACATTCGCCACCCTCTCTCGTTAGGGTCCAAGTGTTCCCAGTTTTGTAGAGGCGCACATCGATGTAAACAATGCACACCGAGTTATTCCCTTACAAGCAAACCAAAATTCCAAATTTCTTCACGACTCCCTTCCTCGGTATACGGTATTTTGGCGCATATAATCGGTAGACGTTGCACGCTTTTTTTCTCAGGCTCCGCACTTAAGGATCTCTATATCTCACCCAAACACAAACTTTGAGAATAAATATAAGTGTTCCCCGACGAACAATCCCACGGCCTAGGTATACAATACATAATACTCCAAAATAAGAAAAACAAATCCGGCGATATTGGGTTAAGGAGCCCCGTCATCCAGAAAATATTTTTGACAAAATATGTCACCCCTATCGTAGCACGAGTGTTTTCGCAAACATAACTTGACGAACACGAACATTAATTTTTATTGTGACAGTGCTGGTGCGGTGCCGACACCGACTTGACGAAGAATAACGAAATGCTGCCATCGGGCGAGTGCGACATGCTCTGCGCGGGCACTACGAGCGGCGAGTACTGCGGTGGGAGCTACACCATGACCGCCTACGAGATCGAGCAGGCCGTTGTTACTCCCGGGTACGTTGGGTGCTACGAGGACGGGCCAATCCGGGCGATGAACGAAGAAGGAAAGCATGTCAACGGAGCCATGACGAATGAGGTCAGCGCATAAAACCACTACATGCACTGGTATATCGCTTACGATACCATCTCCCTCGCACTGTCTGTCATTTGCATGAATACTTCTTCTTACTACAGTTCTCGACGAAAAAACCTAATTGACTTTCCGGCGTGCTTTTATTTTGAAGAAAACTACACTTTAGGCTATGCATTTACCGGTACATGAGATGCTCTCCGATTTTCTTTCTTCTTGCTCATGTTTAGACGAAACCAACGCTTCAGTGTAAACGTACACCGATACACGAGAGATGTACCGACTAACCGCCCCCCCCAATCACCGCCCCCGCCCCCCGCCTCCACCAATGACCTTCCGGTTAAATCCGCATGTATATTTGTGTCTGTCCTTGTTCCCTCGTTCCTTTCAGGTGTGCATGTGGTACTGTGCGATCAACGGACACGCCTACGCTGGAACTCAGTACTCCTCTGAGGTAAGGAGCCGCGCTTTACAAACCTCGTCTAACACCTTCAACAAAAATTCGTGTTTTTTGTTTTTTTTGTGACGCGTGCTACGATAGAGGTAGCGCTTTTCGTTTTTTTTGTTTCTGAACGACGGGGCTCCTAAACCCAAAATCGTCGGAATCTCGTTTTTTTGTTTTCCAATAATCTTCAACGTATACCTGGGCCATCTGATTGTTCATCGGGTAGTACTTCTTATTTTTCCCCAAATCAGTTTTTGGAGAGGAGGATAGAGCTCTTCAAGTGAGGAGCCTCAGAAAACGAAACGGTGCGCCGATAACGTAGCATGCGTCTATCACAGGTTCCATGCTGTCACCTCGACCCTGCTATAAATCGTGAAATTAGTACCAATACACATACTATGGTTGAGGTGCATTCTTGTTTTTCTGAGGCTCCTCACTTGAGGAGCTCTATACATCACCCATAACCTGATATTGAGTACACGGGAAGAGCGACCGGATGAACAAACCCATGGCCCAGGTATACTTTAAAAAAACAAAATGCAAAACAATAATGACATCCCCACGATTTTGGGGGTTAAGGAGCCCCGTCATTCAGAAAACAAAAAAAGACGAAAAGGGCTACGTCTATCGTAGCACGCGTCCCAAATCGACCGTCATCTATTTTGGTGGCGACATGCTTATGTTTTCGCAGCGCGGGAAACGTCGTTGGATTTGATGCTACAGTAGGCAATGCCTTTGAAGGGACCCCGCGAGAATAGAAAGAGGTATACAAGGGACTTTAAATTCATGCGCACCGTCTTTCTCCAATTTGAGGGACCTCGTCCCTTAACGTGGACGCAACACTCAGTATGAGACCCAAGGTCCTTTAAAACGGGTCGATACACTATTTCACGCCTATGAACCGCCGCACCGATTGCTAGAAAACAATATATGTACTCCCAAAGTACCAGACGTGCCAAAGTCAGTAAGGGATGTCGGTAGATAAGGGATCTCTCCGCCCAGACCCACTAGGGCCCCTTAGAAGGGGCTACCTACTGCATGTGGATCATTTTATTGTATGTGTCCAGAGACGCTGGCAGGATGTACAACGAGTAAGGTCATCGGTGATTGCCTGTAATCAGCGGATGTCTGACATCGAGACACATTTGTTTTGAAAAGTCGGCCGGATCACATACAAGTGCGAGTTTCAGGAGCTTGACAGTCCTTCCCCCAACACCTCTACGTTTCTGCGCTCTGTTTGCTGGTTTCTACCAGTGCTGGTGCGGTGACAACTACGATCTTTACGGCGAACTCTCCGAGGACAGCTGCTCTTCCCCCTGCGAAGGCGATGCCGACCAGATATGTGGTGGCTCCTACGCTCTCAGTGTCTATTCCACGGGCTGAGAGCACAAGGTCGCGCGTTCCTCACCTAATGCATTTCATCGTACACCACAGTGTTAGTTTCGTGGCTGTTGGGTAGAGCACTGACAATACATGCATTACCCAGGGCGATGTGAGAGGGATGCGGGTGCTGCGAGTATGTTTGAAACCGTTTGATGAAATGATCCACTTTTTGTCTTCCTACTGATTGTTGTGATGGATATGTGGTTCGAGCATTGTTATCTGCCTACAGAATCTTGAACGGGGTTTTGGATGACTACATGGAAGGTGGTTTGTTTGATAGTGATACTTGTAGACGTCTTAGTTTTCCGGAAGCGCTTTGGTATAGAAGATGTCCACGCGAAAATCTAGACAGTTGGTAGGCTGGATATCGTCGTGACTGGCTTTGTACGCCCTTTAAGCGTCCGCTCTGTAACAGCCATACCAAAGAGTGCAGCAGCCTGAAGGTGGTCTTCAACAAGAGGTGCACTTGTAAAGATGTCTTGTTAACTGTGATGTGGTGGTTCCGTCAGGATAAGCCGTTTAAGACTGAGGCGAGAACAGCAACTTGTCCGCTGGATACAATTTGGGTGATTATATTGAAATGCGCCGCTGCTGGTTGTTGAATTGTCCCTGTCAGACGTCGGTTGTTGGAATTTTGTAGCTTGGATGGTCAAGATAGCTATTTCGGTGGTTACTTGACCACAACAGTTTAGTGATTTGGCCGAGTGTACTAGGTGGGTGGCTGCCAGTCATACTCTGCTGGGGGGTGTGGAATTGTCCCAATCAGACGTTGTTTGCCGAAACTTTGTTCGTTTGGTAACTACGAGATTGCTTCTCCACGGCCTGGTTGAATGGCGAACAATCTGTGTCCTGGTATCACGGAGGACTATAGTAATCAGGACCCACTATATACACAAAAATATATATATTCCACTGTTTTTAGTAACTATATTTGGTCCTGATTACTATGTTCCTCCGTCATAGGTGTCTCTGGGGTGTTGTCTTTCAACTTCCGAGGATAGTACGTTCATCGTTGCTCATGGGTAAACCCGTGGGCTGTATTGGGTTGATTGTGTTTCCGGATGTCTCCTGCCTTGCTCATGGGCCGCTCCAAGGGCCCTTGCCGTCCTTAACACTTTCGAGGTTGAGAAAAGGTGCGGAAAGATAGTGACGATTGCTGCTTCTGTTACACGAAACACCACGGACTGGCAAGGTAGGGGATGTACCCGAACTACCATCCAGATATATCTCCGACACGTGCGGAGCACGATACTAGCTGTACGGCTGCGCGATCCCATTAGACGGTTGGTGATACGGCATCATAGTTATTTTGCGTTGGTATACCTGGGTCCTAAAAGGGTGAAGACATATCTGACACCCACCACTTGAAGCGGTAACATGGACATACGTTTTAGGCTACATTCCTGCAGCCCTGATACTCGCCCTCACTGGTCTTTGACAAAGTCGATCACTCGCCGGGGTACATCGCGTAACCGGCGTGAAACCAAACGGTCGGCGATGTTTCTCTCAAATTACATTCATCATCCCTTCGCGGCCGATGTTGTCGCGAGTCGGCAAGTGCCGGGCCTCACCGTCGTACTCAGCAGGCAGACCATTAATGGAGGCAGAGTATCAATGAAAAATGTGTATACAATGCGGTCGTCAAGTGCAAGGTCAGCTGTACACATTTCCGCAGCAAGTTCTTCGAACCTACCAATTTCTAGAATGGAGCTGCTCGCCTGTGTCATCTTAACCCAGAAATGTCATGGTTAGCGTCAGCTGTCTGAGGGCAGTGCCAAGAGAGGAGGGCATTCCACGCTCCCTGACGCGAACTACACCCGCGGAGCATCTGGTGTGTTTGTCGCAGCTCCTGGTTAAGCGAACCGCCGTCTGGATATCCCGGTGCTCAAACACGCTAGTGTGGACACTTTCGGGGCTCAGTCCCCTAGCGACTAGCACGTTTGTTCTCGGTGTCTAATGCCCCAACGGGTATGCGTTGCGGACTCTCCGACACGACAACCCCCAAGGAGCCTATCGTTGTCGCATAGTACCGCGCGTCTCACGTTCAAGCCGTCAAATATATTTCCAGCCCACTAAACAGCAGAACGGCGAGGGCTTAGGAACTCATACAACGTGGAAAAGCATGCAAAATCCACCACTAACCGCACTACCAGGATATATCCCTATTCAGTCAGTCCTTCCTGGCTGGTCTAGCTGACCCCTCGAGGCATGCTGCCATAGGGGTATAGCTAATATTTTCTGAAGATGAGCCCGTTCCCTCGCCCGAACCCTGACTTAGAGAAAAAATGGAAGGGCAACCCGGTGAGCAATCCGATGGCCTAGGTAATACCTCTATCGTAGCATGCATCCTTCTCCGCGCCACCGTCGAACATAATCTTATCTCTCGGTCCATTTACTCCTATCGTTCGCGAGCCTTCTTCCAGCAAAATCGGCGCCATCCCTAACTCTTGTGCGGGTCCTGCCCCAGTAGGGATCTCCCCTACAGCAGCGCTTCCCTTAGCACTGCCGGACTCCGATTAAGTGCTCCTCCTCGTCAACGCGACCATGGCGTTCTTCATGGCGTCCATCAAGGACGCTTGGTTCTCGTGCATCGTTTGCTTGAGCTCGCACCGTAGCGCCCGTACTTCGGCGTTTCGGTCCTCATGGGTCCCCCCCCTGGTAGGCATCCATGCACACATGCTGCGTTAAGGATATATTCTAGCACGTAATGATCCTGAGGTTCCTCATTTGACGGGTTGTCAACCTCACCAGGACCCATTTGTTGGTGAACCCTGAACGTGCGGCCCGATGAACAATACCGTGGGCTATGTACATAACTAATCACACTCAAAATTGATAATATAGTTTAAACGATATGGCGTAGCTCTTCAGCTGAAGAGCCCCGCCAGTCCAAGCGTTTCAGCCCCAAGTTTCTACCTCTGTCGCAGCACGCGTCCTGGACATTCTGACACCGATCCTCTTAAACCACCAGCGTGTTCGTGAGTCTTGGTTTCGATGGATTGACAGCCCCGAGGTGAGGCGATCTGCATTTAAAAAGGTTGGATACAACGTGGGAAAGTTGGTGCTCGGTGTTCGGCCTCCCCGAGCAAATGCTCCTTAATAACGCCTGCGTAGGTGTATGTAACCCTCGACAATTTTCAACCGCCATTAGCTGCTGGTAGGACGCGTCCTACGGTAGGGCTATTTCTATTACGGAGGACCATAGTAAATAGAACCCATGATACACACAAAAACCTAGATATTCCCCCGTTTTTACTAGCCGTATTTGGTCCTAATTACTATTTCCCCCCGTAATAGCACTTTTTGGCAAACACGTTTCTGACTGACGGAGCTGTTCAACTGATTAACTACCGTATCCAATGTTGTTGGAATGCCATTAGTGCTACGCTAGCGTGTTTGCGATGTACCAAGTTTGGTTGGGTAGGAGTTGGGTAGGAAACATATAATAATAGTATTGAAACCGTCAAAATCACAATCCAAGGCCAACCCAACCCAAGAAAAACCAGAACAAAATTAGGTTAGATTGTTTTCAATTTCCTGTCCGTTTTTTCAATTTCCACCCTAATTCTTTCTTGGGTTGGTTGGCCTTGGGCTATTGAATTCGTCGGTTTCAATACTATGTTTACGTGTTTTCCAACCCAAGAGAGTTTGGAAATCGCAAACACCCTATTCTCGATGTTGATCGGGGTATACCTAGACTATTGGGTCGTTAAGTGGGTCGCACTTTTGTTTTTAGCTCGAAGTCAGTTTTTTGGGGGTGTATATGGCTCATCAAGTGGAGAGTCTCAGAATGAAAAAGTTGCACCCCTGTCGTAATTTGCGTCGTAGACCAAAACGAACAGGGGCGGACAGGTATGACAGTCAATCCCGTTCTCGACGAGGTTAAGAACGGGATGGTAGGACGCGTAGCTTGGTCTGCGGCTCGACTCTTAATAGGAGGCGGAAACACGGGCCTGGCTGCGTAGACAAATCTCTCTATTTTTTGTTGTGCCCATTTGGTTTCTTCGATATCTAATCGCTTCTCCTCTGTCCTTCTTCTTTTC
Source organism: Laminaria ephemera (assembly GCA_036873875.1). Lineage (NCBI taxonomy): Eukaryota > Phaeophyceae > Laminariales > Laminariaceae > Laminaria > Laminaria ephemera. The sequence continues at coordinate 710 of JAYJMJ010316184.1, read as the reverse complement.
TACGTTGCCTGCTCGATATGTTTGTGGCCATTTGCGCGGCTTTCGTGTACTCTGGAGATTTGGTGCAGTTAAAACGGGTCTCAGTTCATTTCCCCTTTTCTATTTTCCAATTTTTATACTCCATGTACTACTGTACCAGGCGTTCGTTAACAAACAACACGAAATTGTTCTCGCCTTCTTCGGTCATCGCTAGTTATGTTTACGTTTCCCTTACAGTGCTTTCTTGTTGGGTTTGGTTGTATGTACTCTTGCGTATGCAATACGTTTGGCACTTCGAGTACTTACCTCATTTTGTTTTCGGATGCTTTGGTTTTGACCAGACAACAACGAGTATGTCTCTGGAGAATATCGTCAGTATGATACCGACACGGGCGCTATATGCGCTGAATGTCGTCGGATAGGAGACAACGATTTCATTTCGTTTTTCATGCAGCTTGCACACCGTGCCATTCCAGACCACCACTGTTGTACGAAATTGCTGATATCAAAATACGATTTGTAAGAACCTTATGTACCATATACATATATCATACCTTTTGTGAGTATCCACCTACCAAACCTCTTCACATTCGCATAAAAACTAGGTAGGGTACTAGTACTAGGCTTGAATAAGTACGGTAGTTGCAGATGATAACAATAAACACGCATTACATGATATGAAATGCCGTTTCCCGTACAACAGATAGTGACTTGAATAAGCACGATAGTTA
>JAYJMJ010315984.1:0-24117 GCA_036873875.1 Laminaria ephemera | reverse complement strand
CTCGGCACTGTGGGTGGTACTCCTAGGCAACTCCAGTTGCGCGTGCAACACAGCTTTTAGCTCCGGGTGGTTTTTTACTAACAGGCTCACGGGCATGACACGCTCTGGACCAACATCAAAGTCCCGCTTTTCGCGACTAAACGTTATACGACTGTCACCGCCAAGCCCAAAGGTTTTAACATCTATTGCTTCAACCATGGTTCGCCAGCCACCCACAGTTGCACCATCAGGGCTAAGTCGTGGCTTGCCATTACGAATCATGGCAATGTCTGTTGTGGTTCCACCCATATCAGACACCATAAGCAATGGCTCATCACACAAGAATTGTGCACCCACGACGCTTGCGGCAGGGCCACTTAAAATAGTTTCAACAGGCGATTGCTCAGCTATTTCTGCCGAGACTAACGAGCCATCACCTTTGACGACCATCAGCGGTGCGTTAATGCCGGTTTCACTTAACAGTTGTTGAGCGGCACTGAGCAAGGAGCGAATCATTGGAATAAGTCGCGCATTCAACAATGCGGTGAGAGCGCGGCGCGGCGCATCAAGACCAGAGCTTAGGGTGTGGCCGCAACTGACGGGCTTACCGGTTAATTGATGGATAAGTTCACGTGCTTGGTTTTCGTGCTCAGGATTTCTAACCGCAAACAACGACGATACCGCAAATGCTTCTACCGAATCTTTTACAGAATCAATCAGCTCAGTGAGCGCTTTGGTGTCCAATGCACACACTGGATCACCGGAGGCCGCATGGCCACCATCGATAAAACCGTGCGGGTCACGTCCCAAGGCCTCTTGCAACCGGGCTTTAGCCAATTGCTCTGGCCGGTAACCAATTAACACCAAACAAACAGGCCGTCCTCGCCCTTCGACCAAGGCGTTCGTTGCCAAAGTGGTGGAAAGAGACACCAAAGTGACTGGTCTGAACCGATCATCAAGTACAGCATGTGCAGCGCCACGCAGGCCCTGAATTAGATCGCCATGGGTCGTAAGAGATTTTGCGCTCGCAACGACCGATTGATTGTCGTCAACAAGTACGGCATCCGTATAGGTGCCACCAGTATCCAAACCTAGTTGATAAGCCACGTTGAAATTGTTTGCAATTGAATGAGTTAGAAGATAGCGAACTATCGGCGAGTGCGCCCCGCGTGTAAACACCTGAAACTGAAATAAATACGCAACATGCCGCTATCTGGACAGAAACATGTTTCTTCGAGTCAATTTTAGCATGCTGAATTTTAATAAAAACCTTAAATATCAAGGTTTTACGCTAGTTGAATTAATGGTCACGATTGTCGTGATGGGTATTTTGCTGGGCGTGGCTGCGCCTAATTTTGGTGACGCAATGCTCAATAGTCGGCAAGTGGTTAAGACGAATGAGCTAATGGGCGCGTTGAAAATTGCGCGCTCAGAGGCAATTAAGCGATCTACTCGGACAGCAATATGTGCCCGAGGGGATGACGATACCTGCGGCACTCAATGGTCAAACGGCTTTCTTGTCTTCATCGATAACTTAGCAACACCGGGTGTTATTGACACTGACGAAGAAATATTGCGAATTGCAGGGCCCATTGAGGGTAACTCATGGATTCTTAACAGAGCACGTCTGGTTAATACGGCGGAATCGCCATTACAACGAAGATTTATTCGTTTTGGACCCAGGGGCACAAGCAACTGGCGTGGCTCGGGCTACTTCATGGTGTGCGACCCACGAGGTGACGAATCTGCTCGAGCATTAAACATCTCGCTCAGTGGTGACCCCAGACGCGCTCGTCGAGAAGGTGGCATTTTAATCAATTCATTTAGTGGTTCGGCTCTGTGCGGTACAGGTGAATAGTTTTTTATGAACATGAAACAAAATCAATCTGGTGTTGGCCTCATCGAAGTGTTGATCGCTGTTGTCGTGCTATCTGTCGGTTTTCTTGCAGCAGCAAAGATGCAGATAGAAGGCATGCGCTATAGCCAGAATGCGTATTTCTTGTCTCAAGCGAACTTCATGTTAAGAGACATGACTGACCGCATGCGCGCAAATCGCGATGGTGTTTTAGATGGGTATTACGACAACTTTACGACCAACGGTGGCACCAGCGAACCAACATGCTATGCCGCCGGCACAAGCTGTACACCACAACAAATTGCCGAAAATGATCTTCATTATTGGAGTCAATATTTACATGCCGCAGACAGCACACCTCTATTGCCATCGTTAGAAAACATCGATGCCAAAGGCGAAATACTGTTTAACGCCACCACGGAAGTCTACGAGCTAAACGTGAAATGGGGTGAAACCTACAAAGGCACAGACGAAGAGCAAGTGCTATCTGTGTTGTTAACACCATGAATATGAACAAAATGAACCAAGTCAAAACACGGTTGTTACCTACTCGTGCTTTCAAACGCACTAGAGGCTTTACTCTGATCGAGATGATGATCGGGCTGACTTTGGGGCTGGCTTTGGTTGCCAGTGCCGTGACGGTATTTTCAGGTTCACGTAAAAGCATTGATTTAAATAGCGCTCTTACTGATATACAAGATAACGCACGCTTTGCTATGGACACCATTACACGCGATATTCGCATGGCAGGTTTCCAGGGCTGCGTGGATATCAATACCGCAGCAGCGAAGATTATATCGGACGATGCACCAACGGACAATTTCTTTAATACCGCAGTGTCTGTGTCTTTAATTGAAAGCAGCGGAACTTGGGATCCATCTGAGCCAATTGTATTTACCATACCGGACGACAAAGCCAAACCGGTTCCTGGTACTCATGCACTATCCGTTCAGTTTGGCAGCGCCGTAAATTTTACTATCCAGCCCATGGCAACGGTCGATGCAGATATCGTTTTAGATGTAACCGATTCAGGGCTTGTTGATGGCGATATGGCATTGATTTCAAATTGCCAAGTCGCCGATATCTTTACAGTTACATCAGCTAGCGGTACATCATTGCAGCACAGTACAAGTAGCAACAATGATAGCCGCTTGTCCGCACCTTATGGATTGGCCGGAGCCCAAAATCGCTCACGCGTTATGCGTTTTGAAGCCAATATTTACTTTATTGGTGACACAAAAAGATTTAACGGCGCTGGCAACAGAATTTTCTCTTTGTACAAGCAGACCCTTCCCTATACGCCAGAAAATCTGCCTATTGAAATGATAGAAGGCGTTGCAAACATGCAAATAAGAGTCGGGCTGCGGGACCCAGATGAAACAACAAACCGAGGATTGACCTATGTAGCGCCGGAAGACACAACTGATTTATCCGGCAGAATTGAAGTGGTGCAAATAGGCCTGCTAATGCAATCCTATAACCCTATTCTGGAAGCAGAGGATAGTTCCACTTACCTGATTGCTGGCACCGAGCTTACTGCTGCTGCAGAACCATTTGATTCAAGCACGTCTTACGCATCCGACAAACGGCTAAAACTTGCTTTTAATTCTACCGTGAAGGTTCGGAATCGTCGATGAACATAAACAATAAACCGTCGTTAAAAAAACAAAACGGAGCGGTACTGCTGGTCTCTATTGTCTTGATATTCATGCTCAGTATATTGGGTATCGCTGCCATGCGAGATGCAACGTTAGAACAACAACTAGCAGCCAACGCAATTCAAAAAGAGATTACTTTTCAATCGGCAGAATCGGCCACTGACGTCATTCTAGCCATTGAAGAGGCAACCGATCCAAACGCCGTCGAAGCCGTGATTTGTAAAGACAATCTAACGGTGGTGCGATCAGATTTAAATCAATCCAGTGGTCAAGCAACTGTTGTGACGGTTGAATATGGCGGACAATCCCTGCCCACAGGTTGGTCCTTAGGCGGACCCATAGGTGGTCGACGATTTGTAGTAACGGGCCAATCTGGCTTGGTTGGAGCTGCTACCAGCACAATGATTTCACAGGGTGTTGTTGCAATAGGCGCAGTTGAACAAGGATCGGATTGCTAATGAAAATCTTTAAACGCAGTAAAATTATTGTATTGAGCGCGGCAATCAATGTGCTTGGCGTTGCACCCATTGTTAGCGCAGATGATACAGAAATATTTTTTGGCCAATCCAAACATGCATTTAATACCAACCCGAACATACTGTTTGTTTTAGATACATCAGGCTCTATGGGTTGGTACGATGGCGGTTCTGAGTCTCGAATGGACAGAATGAAAGTCGCCATGCGCGTGCTGCTTCGCGAATCAAGCAGTTTTAACGTTGGTTTGATGGGGTTCTCTGGTAGTAACCGAGGCGGCTCTATTCGATACCCAGTCGGCGACCTTGAAAGCGACAGCTCAAATTTATGCCCCGACGGCATATGCCCAGATGAATGGGTTGTGGTTAGACCCGTTAGTTACACAGACGACGCTACACAGCACGATGACACTGATGTGGTCACCCTGAACGCACAAGAATTGGTTATGGGCGATTCAATGGCGGAGACCGATACAACGACAACCCCACGCGCCGATGAGATTACCGCCACAGCACTTGCAGTCGCTGTTACAGCTGAACACGAAAATAACAATACCGATCCTGCTACAGAACCTTCCTCTCGCGCGATCGTTGGCCCGTCTAAATGGTTCTACAATGGCATTGATGGCTCTGATGATGATCGCTATGCCTATCGGTTTGAAAATATCAGCATACCCGAAGGAGCGATTGTTACCGCCGCCAATATCACCTTCACTAAAACCAGTGATCTGGCTCAAGTTGGTAATTTGTCCGCACTAATTAAACTTGAAGCGACTGCAACACCTGACCCACTTCCAGATGGTGTGAACACCTTCGACACCATAGAATCGCGTTTGGTGTCTGCAACGCGCGGAGTTCAATGGAATAACATTCCTCCAGATACCACAGTAGTAGATGCCATTGAGACAACGGTTACACCCGACCCCAACGCAGTTGTCACACCTGATCTATCTGAGATAATGAACTTAATTGTCACCCTACCCACTTGGGAAGACGGCAACGCCATGTCATTCATTCTTGACCCAGTGGACGAATACGCTCCTTCTGCGAATGATACGCGAGAATTTTTTGGTATCGATGTAATTGAAAGCTTGCGACCGGTATTAACATATACCTATGCAGAAGCAATAGACACAGATATAACCATTACAGAACTTGAGGCGGTTTCTCATCTTGATGAAATTGTTGAACAAGACTCAAACGAAGTATCTAGGAATCTTAACAATGAGTCTTCGCGTATTTTATTCGCAGCTGAGACACATTTTCCTAGAAAATTAGCGTTTCGTTTCGATTCGATTGATATTCCGAACGATGCAGAAATTCAAAGTGCCACTCTAACGCTAATGGGTACATCCGATGCTATTGAGGAACCAATAGAGAACTGGGAGTTAGACCCCACAACGGTATCGACTGCGCCAGAAACTGGTGGTAATTCGGGTAATGCAGGTAATCCAGACATAACATTACCTGATACAGCACCAGATACAGCACCAGACACAGCACCAGATACAGCACCAGACACAGCACCAGACACAGCACCAGATATTGAATTAAACACGATCAGCGTCAACGTAGCTGCAGAATTATCTAACGACCCTGCTCCATACAGTCAAGACCCACTGTCAACTCGCGCTATTTCTACAGAGCATGTGCCCTGGGAAAATATAGTGGTTACCCCCGATGAAACAATTTCATCTCCTAACCTAGTAGATGTCGTATCAGCTGTTGTTAACACACCGACGTGGAACTCTGGCAACGATATGTCCTTAGTTTTAAGTGCGTCAGCTCTATACGTCAATACACTAGAAAATTCAGCCTTTATTCAAACGGCAGCCGGTGATATTAAACCTAAGCTCAGCATTACTTGGAAAGCAACCAATGTAATCGATAACACTAGAAAGAACACAAATACAACAGCTTTACGATTTCCAAACGTGCATGTACCACCAAGCGCCACCGTTAAAACGGCCCGACTGGTATTCACCGCTGCAAAAGCTGATATAGAAGACATCAAATTTTCAATATCCGCTGAGAATACCAGCTCCACTGCACCACTAACCAACGCTGACAACGACATCAATGGCCGTACTCGAACCGCAAGCAAAACAAATTGGCAAGCTGATCCTTGGGAATTTCCTAACCAAAAATATTACAGCGATGATTTTAATGCGGTTGTGCAGGAAGTCATTAATCTAGACGACTGGTGTGGTGGCAATCCGCTGACTATCTTTATAGAAAAGCAAGCCGGAAGCGGTAGTCGGCAGGCAATATCCCATGACCAAAACGAGATCGCATCGCCCGTACTTGAAATAACGTATGAACCAGGCTCAGTGACATCGGGGGCATATTGTTCTAACACGACGTTAATATCTTCAGTGGCAAACGGAATCGATGACGCTGCAGAAGATAAAAACAGCAATGCCATCGACCTAACCAGCGCATCACTAGATTCAATTAACCCCGCCACGGGCGATAAACAAGTTATCGGCCTACGGTTTCCAGGTTTGGGCGTACCAAAAGATGCTGTGATTGTAAGTGCAACACTAGACCTGACATTAGAAAAAGACATAACCACAGCTCAGGACTACAGTTTCAAAATAGTTGATAGTCTAGAAAACGCATCATTCAATAATACTGATGCCAAAGTGCTTGATGCCAGCCGGCCCACCTATCCGGTTAGCGTAACGTCCTCGGCGCGGCCTGGCACCGCCCCGGATGCATCGTTTTTGGTTGACGTCGCGCCCCTTATCAATGCCAAAGTTTCTGACGACGATTGGGTAGCGGGGAAACCAATAGTCATTACAGCCGAGGCTCTTGGCGATATTGCGCAATCGTTCTATTCCTTTGATGGAGGCGAAGCACGAGCACCGCAGCTAGTTGTTTATTATCAATCTCAACGCGAAGACGCTGGCACCCGGTTTCGAGACAATTTGATTGCCATTGTCGATAGCATGGTTGCTCAAAGCGGCACACCTATCGTCGGTTCGTATTATGAAGCTTCTCAGTATTTTCTGGGCGAACCAATTGACTATGGTCTGCAACGTGGTAGCCAGCTAGAGAAAGATAAATATCATCGTGTCAGTCACCCATCTTCCTACATTAACGGTGACGTAGATCGTGCAAGTAACTGCCTAGATTCAAACCTTAACGATACGTCTTGTCGCTTTGAAAAAATAATTCCAAAAGATGGCTTAACGCCAACGTATGTATCACCCATAGATAGTGAATGTCAGCAAAACCATATCGTTATACTCTCAGATGGGGAGCCAACATCGAATACTGCCGCATCTAAAATACGAGATTTGACCGGTGACAGCACCTGTGTAAACACCGGGTCGTACGAATGCGGAACAGAGCTCGCTAAATGGCTCAGCAGCAGTGATGTAGCCCCCGCCCTTGATGGTCCACAGAACGTTAAAACACATACTATTGGATTTAATCTAGTTGACCCACAATTTCTAAAAGACATAGCTACAAACGGTAATGGTGAATTCTACGAAGCAGAATCAGCATCTCAATTACTCAATGCGTTTAAAAACATATTTATAAACGTCAGTAAAACAGATACATCGTTTGTTGCACCAAGCGCCACGGTCAGTCAGTCCAATCGACTCAAAAACCGGGATGATATCTACTATTCACTGTTTAAGCCAGAGGGTACTGCACGATGGGCAGGTAACCTAAAACGCTACAAACTAGGCGGAACGGAAGATAGTACGGCCAATATACTAGATGTAAATGATGAGTTAGCAGTTGACGAACTTACTGGACGTTTCTTTGCAACCTCAAAAAGCTACTGGTCGAATGTTACTGACGGAGACAGCGTGCTACTAGGTGGGGCTGCAGAAAAAATCGAAACAAACGGTGTTTCGCATTTGGCGAGAAACGTTTATACGTTCACGGGTACCGAGCCTGATCTAACCAATGGACTATACAACGATCTATTACCTGAAAATACGAATATAGATCGCGAATGGTTAAAACTACCAGCAACGCTTGAAGCCGATGTCCCCTATGTAGACCGGTTGCTAAACTGGGCACATGGCAAAGATGAATTTGATATTGACGGTGATGGCAATACTGAGGAAGCCCGGGCACAAATGGGTGACCCTATGCATTCGCAGCCTTTACTGCTTAACTACATCGGCGGTCAAAGTGTTGTTCACGTAGCGACAAACGAAGGATTTTTGCACGCTGTTGATCACGACACAGGCAACGAAAATTATGCTTTCATTCCAAAAGAATTATTGAAGAACGTTCGTCGCAACTACGAAAATTTACCTACAACCAATCGGCCATACGGCCTTGATGGCGGCATGACGTCCTGGATAATAGACGATAACAACGACGGCCTAATTGATCCACTAATCGACAAGGCCTATCTGTACATTGGTATGAGGCGTGGCGGTAATCTTTATTACGCATTAGACGTAAGCGACCCAAATGCGCCTAAGTATTTGTGGAGTATCGCGGGAGGGTCAAACACTTCCGACGTGCTTACCACCAAGGCAAATGGTGATTTTACTGAGCTTGGTGACACATGGTCCAAACCCATTAAAACTAAAATATTCGCCGATAGCGCAGAACGAGATGTGCTTATCTTTGGTGCTGGCTACGGGTCTAATCAAGACCCAGTCGTTTTACCCGAACCTGACCCGAGTTCGCTTAGTGATTCAACCGAAGATACGCGCCAGAAGCGCGAGCCAGATACAGTCGGGCGTGGGTTTTTTATCGTAGATGCCGAAACGGGTGAAGAACTTTGGCATACTGAAAACACTTTTTATCCTGAGATGAAATACAGCGTCCCAAGCGAACTGCGCGTAGTCGATATCAACTTCGATGGCCTAGCCGATCAAATTTATTTTGGGGACATGGGAGGTCAGGTATGGCGCTTTGACTATAACAACGATCCGGATTTACCTGCACTAGCCAGCACCATAGACTTACGCATGGAAGGCGACCGAATTGCACGTTTTGCTGGAGATACTCCCGAATCTGCAAGACGGTTCTATTATCCGCCAGATGTCGCTTTGATAAGTATTGATGGTGAACGACAACTTTCTATTTCTATTGGCTCTGGATGGAGAGCGCACCCACTGGATGATGTTGTTGAAGACAGGTTTTACAACTTTCGCATGACACAGGTATACGGTGTGCCACGATTAGAAGATGGAGAAGTGCGTTATCCCGACGAAATAACCGAAGCCACTTCTGACATGGTCGATCTAAGTAAAGCAACTGTTGGACGAGCCCCAGACAAGAGTGAAAAAGGCTGGTTTTTGCCACTTGATACTGGCGAGAAAGTACTCAGCAGCAGTGTTACGTTAGATGGTAGCGTTGTCTTTACTTCATACATGCCCAGCATTTCAGGCGGCACTTGCTCAGCCGCCATTGGGTCTGGCTTCGTGTACTTCCTGGATGCATCCACCGGCAATCCGGTAAAAGACCTTGACGGAAGTTTAGGTGATACCGAAACGGGAGACGGAACCGGCTCGCCTTCAACGCCGGGAATGTCGCTTACCTCAAACGATAGACGCCGACCTTTAGCAACGGCTGGAATTCCACCACAAGCAACGGTGTTGTTTCCTGAAACAGGCAAAGCCACCGCGTTTGCCGGCCGAGATAAATTAGATGAAGTCCAAATAGAAACATTAAAAACCCGGACGTTTTGGCAAGAAATGGTGGAAGAAAACTTGTAAACCGTGAGCTATTTCGCATTATGGTGCAAAGGCCGAATGCGAAACAGCAGGTCACAATCTATATGCCGTTAATAGCAGAGTGCGATTACTACTAATACAGATCAGACAACCACGGATAAGACCACTATGAGCGCTTACAAGATATCCAAACTTGTCAAAGACAAGCAACGCAATAGCGCAAACGGTTTTTCACTTGTGGAGCTTCTGGTTGTCATTGCAATTGTTGGAATTCTAATTGCTGTGGGTTACCCCTCGTACGCCGACTTCTTGAAAAAATCACGGCGCACCGATGGGACACTGGCATTGATGGAAGCAACTCAAGCAATGGAACGATGCAAATCAACCCAGTTTACTTATGCAACCTGCACTCTAAATGGGCAACTGACCGTTTCACCTGAATCGTACTATACGATTGCACTCTCACCAGCACCAACGGCGTCGGCCTTTACTATTGTGGCAACTCCTCAGGGTATTCAAGCCAACGATGCTGAATGTGCAACGATCGCAATAGATCATTTAAGCAGACGAACCTCAACACCAGGCGCTGTTGGAACGGATGCAAATGGATGTTGGAACTAAGCTGCGCTTAACCAAGACACGCCTGCGAGTCTTTACAATCACATAATCGTCAACTTGGTATGTGACACTTCGCACAATAGTGACCCGTAATATCGTTGCTATTGTGCTCATGACCCAATTTCCCAATAGGTTACTTAAGACTCGCTTTCATGGGTCGATAAGTCCCGCATGGATACTAAAAAACAAACTGGCTTCACTCTGATTGAGCTGCTCGTGGCGCTTGGCGTCGCAGCATTGTTACTTGGTATCGGCATCCCCAGCTTCTCGGGCGCAATAAAGAACAGCCAAGTCAGTGCAGACTACTCAGAATTAAGACAAGCACGTTTTTGGCAAGAAGCGAATCGGTCAAGACAACTAATCGCGTGACCGTATGCCCTAAAATGACCCTCAACTCTGAACAATGCGGCGCTAATCCAGATGATTGGAAGAACGGCTGGTTAGTGTTCGTCGACAATACACGCGAGCCTGGCGAGAGTGCCGCAACAGTTGATCCAGATGATGAAATAATCTCAATATCTGGTGACCCAAGCGCATCCAGCGACATAATTGCTTGGGGTTCTGATGATCGTACCAGCGCAGGTTCGGGCGTCAGAAAATTCATTCGTTATCAAAAGTCAGGTCAGGCCGAATGGGCCAATGGCAGCTTCCACATGTGTGACCCAGACCTAGACCCTGATTTTTCCCGTGTTTTAAACGTGGCACCCACAGGCGATGTTCGACCTGGCCGACCCAGTGGCAGCGAATACCCTCGAGATATCTTTGGTAACGAGGTATGCAAATGAACAATACCTTGTATTCAAAAAATAATCGTCGATCGATTCGTGGCGTTGGTTTAATCGAAATCTTAGTCACGATCGTTTTGTTGTCTATAGGCTTTTTGGCAGCAGCACGTATGCAAGTTGAAGGGATGCGCTTTAGTCAAAGTGCCTACTACCAATCGCAAGCATTTTTTCTTGCCAGTGACATGATGAATCGAATGCGAACCAATGTTGACGGTGTCAAGAGTGGCGAGTACGACGACATTTTCACAGCACCCGATTCCGAGAACCCACGTTGCGATTTACAAGCCTGCAGCCCGGCGAAAATAGCCCTGCAAGATGTCTATGACTGGGGCGGTTACTTTCACCCTCGACAAGGTGCTGGTGGCGAGAACTTTATACCTGCCCTACCGAGCTCGGCAAACATACAAGCCCACGCACTGGTTGAACCGGTGGACGAAAATATTTATATGGTGACGTTAGTTTGGTCCGAAATCGTCAATGGCTCTGTCCAAGCAGAGTCTATGTCCGTCAATTTCGCCTTGCAGCAGTCGGAGTGAACATGATTCGCACCAATGAGCCCGTAGCACCGAAAAGCCAGTCAGGTCTTTCTTTGGTTGAGTTACTCATCTCAATGACGGTGGGTCTTATCCTGTTAACAGGAATGATTGCCGTATTCTCTGGAAATAAACGCAGCGCTGAACTTAATTCGGCGATGGCTAACATTCAAGAAAACGCGCGATTTGCTTTGACTACCTTGGGTAAAGATGTGCGCATGTCGGGATATCAAGGTTGCATTGATTCGCGTCGTGGACGAATGACAGTCAAAGCTGCAAATTCACCAGTACCACAAATTGGTATTGATGCCGGTGGTAATCCTCGGCATGATTTTAACTTGTCAGCCATTACTGGCGCAGTTGTTATTGACTCAGACAATTGGTCTCCCGCAATACCAGGCGGATTCCAACCCCCTGACGATAATCCGTCGATACCCGGAACAGATGTGCTCTCTGTGCAGTATGGCGAACGCATACGATCTACCTTAACGGGTCCCGTTGCTACGGCTGATGTACCCAGCTTTGACGGCGCAATTATAACCACAGATAGCTTAGATCTAAGAGCTGGCGATCTTGCGCTTATAGCAAGTTGCGGTAATGTCGATTTATTCGAGGTAACAGGCGCAGCTGGCGACGGCAATGGCCAAGCAATTGATCACACAGCACCTAGAAATATTGATGGCAACCTCTCTGCACGCTATGGCGTACCCACTAATATTGCCAATACCAGGGTGATGCGCTTTCGGTCCCATGTTTACTATATTGGTGATACTGGTTTAGTGAATGAATCAGGTGACACCATCCGAGCTTTGTACCAACAAAGCTATCCATACAATGACCCTACCAATCCACCATCCGAGCTCGTACAAGGCGTTGAAAACATGCGAGTCTCATATGGTTTAAGACAAAACAACACACTGCGCTATGTGTCTGCTAACGACCCTGTGTTCGCTCCAGAAGATGTTGAAAGTGTGCAGATAGGATTGATTATGACATCGTACGAGCGCATTGCAGAACAAGATGATACCAACGTATACGTGATAGCGGGACAACCTATTCCACCAGACGCCGGTGCTGATAGTGGCCTGTCACACGCGGCAGATCGCCGATACAGACTTGTGTTTAATACCACTATAAAAGTGCGAAACAGACGCGACGACAGAATATTTTTCTCACAAACTGCAAATCCATAGAGCGCTTTACTGGATAACTATGAATACAAGTTTAACAAATTACCTAGTGCACCGACGTGCGCAACATGGTGGTGCCTTACTGGTGGCAATGATTTTAATATTCATGTTATCGATCATGGGTATCTCAAGCATGCGCGGCTCAACGTTAGAACGTCGCATGGCCAGTAACTCTGTTCAGGCCGCAACAACGTTTCAAGGTGCTGAGTCTGCCAGCGAAATGATTCTAAACGACAAAGACAACCTTGCTGATGCAATCAACATGGCCAATGTTGACGCGGTTATGACAGGACAGATGGAATTATCTCCGAAGCTGGAGAAAATAGTTGATATGCGACAGGCAATAGGCATGGAAAGCGATGCTGAAATTCAGTTTGTTGGTTTTGGACCTGCCTACGGGTATTCAGCCGGCAATGCCAGTAGTAATTTTATGGCGTATCGCTTTGAAGTAAAAGCTGATGCCAAAATCAGAGCAGTACGATCAAATGCGTCTGTAATACAAGGTGCATATCGAATAGCACCTGGTCGTCAGTTGTAGGACACAGTCGAATGAAATTCAAGAAAAAGCAAACGGACGGTACCCAAATGGCAAAACAGCACAACAAATATTCACGTGTGACAAGCCTTCTGAGCGCAATTTGCGCCAGTACGCTGTGTGCGTCCACCGCGTTCGCCGACGACACCGAAGTCTTTTTCGGCCAAGTCGACGCCTCACTCGATATCTTCCCAAACGTGATGTTCGTTTTGGATACATCTGGTTCAATGAACTGGAAAGATGGAGGCCCTCTGACCCGACTGGAGCGCATGAAAGATGCGCTCGATATTATTCTCGACAACGCCACCAACGTTAACGTTGGGATGATGCGTTTTAACGGCAGTAGCGGCGGCGGTTCCGTATTGTTTCCTGTTACTCCAATCGATAAAGAACTTTGTAATCAGGGCGAATGTGGTGACATCAGTGCCGCCCCAAAGATAACAAGCAGTGAGGATGATGCCGAAGAGGCAGTGACTGACCAAGATGTTCTTATTGACGGCAATATTTTAGGACTGGGTTCAAGCAACCGCGGTGGTGAAGTTGTTGGCTTACGATTTAAAAAGATAAACATTCCGCAAGGCTCAACAATCACCTCAGCCAAACTGGAATTCACTGCAGACAGTAGTAGCACTGGCAATGCGGAGCTTACCATCTCGGGTGAGCTTAGTAACAGCGCCGCTGGATACAACAGCGTAGCAGGTGATGTTTCGGGAAGACCAAAAACCGCTGCGTTCTCGGATTGGACACCTTCTACCTGGTCACAAGGTTTAACTTATCAAACCGACGACATAGCCAATATTTTGCAAGAAATAGTAAACCAGCCTGGATGGTGTGGCGGCAATGCACTGGCGCTAACCCTTGAAGGTACCGGTGCACGAGCAGCTCGCTCTTTTGACCGATCTGCAAGTGATGCACCCACATTAAAATACACTTACGATAGCGCCAACATACCTAACGGCGGTGGCTGTGCGAACAAAACGGCTGTATCTCAGGTATCACAAAGTACTGACGACGCTGAAGAGAACCTCCGACGTGGACGTACCAATACCAATAGCCAAGATTTGGAAATGCCCTATGACAACGGCACAGAACAATTGCTGGGTCTACGTTTTGATGATGTAAAAGTACCGCAGGGTGCTGTTATTACCGGAGCCAGCATAGAATTTGAAGTTGAAAAATACCAAACCGGCAACGTTTCTATCGATATAGTTGGCCAAGCTGCAGACAACCCAGCATCTTTCAGGTCGAGGTGGAGAAACATCAGTAACCGTCCTACCACCGCTGCGACTGCACGGTGGAGCAACATTCCTGAATTACAAAGAAATGACAAAGCCACGGCAAGCGGGCTCGAATCAATTGCTCAGGAATTAGTTAACCGCAACGGCTGGCAATCCGGCAACGCAATGGTATTTATCTTTTCTCGAGTTTCGGGAAACAATATTCGCCGATTTGAAACCATTGACGGCGAACCGGCCAATGCACCTAAATTACGCATTGAGTATCAATCAACCGTTAGTGGCTCGGCACCTACGTACATTACCGCCAGAGACAAACTCAAAGAAGTGGTCAACGGATTAACGGCAACGGGCGGCACCCCTATTGTGGATGCCTACTACGAAGCAGCCCTATACTATCGCGGTGGTGATGTTGATTATGGCAAGAAGCGCGGATACTACAGAAATAAATATCATAGAGTCTCTGTGCCCGATAGCTACACTGGCGGCACAGTCAGCAGACCTAACGGCTGTACTGACAACGACCTAGACAGCAGCAACTGCACATACGAGCAACTAAATGGCACACCAAAATACATTGCGCCATTTAAATCCAGTTGCCAAACCAACCATATCGTCTTTTTATCGGATGGCGCAGCAACATCCAATAGTGCATACAATAAAGTTAAGTCCCTAACCGGTGAAAGCTCTTGTATCAATACAGACAACGACGAGCGTTGTGGTGAAGAGTTAGCTCAATGGTTAAACGATACTGATCACGCACCAACAATGAACGGTAAGCAAAACATATCCACCTACACGATCGGGTTCAATATCAATAGCCCGTTCTTGCAATCAATCGCCTCAGCAGGCGGTGGTGGTTACTACCAAGCCGAATCGTCAGCTCAACTAGTTGATGTATTCCAATCAATTTTGGGTGATGTACTCTCGGTGGACACCAGTTTTGTAGCACCAGGTGCTACCGTAAACCAATTTAATCGCCTGACCCATAGAAACGACATCTACTTTGCGTTATTCAAGCCTAATCAGCGCCCTACTTGGTCAGGAAACCTGAAGCGTTATGAAGTCGGTACTGACGCCAACGGAAAAATAACCATTAAAGATGTAAACGGTGATCCAGCGGTCGATCCGACAAGCGGCTTTTTCGATGCAAACAGTCGTAGCTGGTGGAGTGGCGAAGCTGACGGCAACCGAGTTGCAGAAGGTGGTGCTGCCGATGAAATGGAATTTAATACTGGAAACCCACGTCGAATTTTCACTTTCACCGGTGACTACGATACGGATATACCGTCAGGCGGTGTTGATTTAACTGCAACTGCTCAAGCTCTGCATGAGAACAACAACAACATCACGGTTGCAGATTTAGGTATCACTAATGCCGCAGCAGCAGATCAAGTTGGCTATCGGAATGCCTTGCTACAATGGGCTCGTGGTATTGACTTAAGAGACGACGACGAAGACGGTGACACCAGTGATTGGCGTCAGCATATGGGTGACCCTATGCACGCCCGTCCAGTCATTTTAAATTATGCTAATGGTGCGGCTCCGAAAACATCTATTTTCGTTGGCACAAACGAAGGTTACTTGCATTCGATAGACCGAGATCACGGTGAGGAAATTTATTCTTACGTGCCAAAAGAACTACTCGGAAATTTCGATACCTATTGGAATAACCAATCATCTGATTCGCATCCATACGGTTTAGACGGCGTATTGTCTGTGTGGACAACAGACGACAATGACAATGTCACGATCGATCCTGGTGAGAAAGCGTTCTTATACACGGGTATGCGACGTGGCGGTAGTCAATACTACGCGCTCGATGTAGCCAGCAGACTCAACCCAAGGCTGGCGTGGGTTATTGAAGCCGGCAATCCAGGTTTTGAAGAACTGGGACAAACTTGGTCTAAGCTAGCACCTGCAAAAATACGTTTCAATGATGCTGAGCGTGATGTTTTGATATTTGGTGGTGGATACGACACCAATCAAGACATGCAGACTGAAGTGGTTAACGGTGTTACGCAGCGCGTAAAAAGGAAGGACGCAACCAAAGGTCGAGGTATATTTATTGTAGATGCTGAAACTGGTGCGTTGCTCTGGTCAGCGCTTGGTACCACGGGCGGCAATCAACAATTTGACGATATGGATTTTTCCATACCTTCGAATCTGCGCATCCTGGACACCGACTATGACGGCTTTGCAGATCAGATCTACGCCTCCGATACCGGTGGTCAAGTATGGCGATTTGATATCAAGCAATATCACAAGACTGGCCCACTGCTACAAGGCGGCGTACTAGCCAACTTGTCAACGGGCACAGATTATAGTGGCGAACGTCGGTTCTACTACGAGCCTGATGTCGCCATTATTTCCAACGATGGTGATCGATTCTTATCAATCAGTATTGGTTCGGGATGGAGAGCACACCCACTAGATCTACAAATCGATGATCGCTTTTACATGATCAAAAGTGGAAATTTGTTCGATGTACCAGCAGGGTACGGAAAAACCACGGATGGCGGGCTTACCTACTCGCCTATCACAGAAGCAGATCTTGTGGATGTGACCAATGACTTGACACCACCGATAAACCAATTCGGTTGGAAGTACGACCTCGGTGCAACCGGCGAAAAAGTACTAGGTAATAGCGTGACCGCAAACAACCAGGTCATCTTTACCAGCTATCGCCCTGCACTGTCTGTTGGTGCGTGCACCACAGCGATTGGCGGTGGCTCTGTCTATGCACTGAACATCGTGGATGGCTCGCCAACTGTTGACATGAATGAAGACGGTGTTATCGATGAAGACGACCGGGAAAAAGAATTGGCTCACGGTGGTATTCCGCCAGAACCAGCGGTTTTGATCACCAAAGACGGCCCAACCTTGCTTGCAGGGCCTGAACAACCGTTTACACCCAAGTTCGTTGATTTGACACGCCGCACCTTCTGGGTTGACAACGGTGAAGACGAAGGTCAGTAAATTGTTATAACACTCTGGCACAAATCGCCAGAATCTCAATAAAAAAGGCCACTATACGTGGCCTTTTTTATGTCTAACGAATTTGGCATATGGATATAACAAAATAGCCTTAAACAAGTGCCACCTTTCCTGCTCAAATCTCATTATCAATTAAATGAGTTTTAACGAGCATGAAAACAGAAACTGACGTCATCATTATCGGCGCAGGGCCCTGCGGACTATTTCAAGTGTTCGAGCTAGGGCTACTGGGTTTGAAGGCGCATGTTATCGAATCGCTGCCCGCAGCCGGTGGGCAGTGCGCCGAGCTCTATCCAAACAAACCAATTTACGATATTCCAGCTTATCCCATCATTGGTGCACAAGAGCTGATAGACCGTTTACAAGAGCAAATCGCACCCTTTAAACCCACCTTCCATTACTCGCAGCAAGTCACGGAAGTGAATCGACTGGCAGATGAGCGGTTTCATGTTGTTACCAGCACAGGTACGCAATTTATAGCTCGATCTATTGTCATCGCTGGTGGTGTGGGCGCATTTGCACCCGTGCCCTTAAAAATACCAGGTGCACTTGATCTGCCCACCCAGTCCATTTTTTATTCAGTTAAAGACACCCGTACTCACGCAGGTAAAGATATCGTGATTTTAGGTGGCGGTGATTCGGCTCTGGATTGGGCGTTAGAACTGTATAAGGAAGCCAATAGCGTCGTACTGGTACATCGCTCTGAAAAATTTAAAGCAGCACCAGCATCAGTCGAGCGCATGCATAAGCTGTGTGACGATCAAGAGATGCAGTTTTTGGTCGGCAACGTTAGCGCTCTCGACAGTGACAACGGTACCTTAAAAAGTATTAGCGTGACCGGACAAGACGGTGTGTCTCGACGTGTCGATTTGGATCATTTGTTGGTGTTCTACGGTTTGTCTCCAAAATTAGGACCAATAAGCCAATGGGGACTGAACCTAAAGAAAAATCAAATAGAGGTTGATACCGAAAAATTCCAATCTAATGAACCGGGTATTTACGCTGTTGGAGATATCAATTGGTATCCGGGTAAAAAGAAATTGATACTAAGCGGTTTCCACGAAGCTGCACTGGCAGCCTTTGCCATAAAAGAACAACTAAATCCAGGAGAAAAAGTTCACCTCCAATACACAACAACCAGTCCTAATATGCATAAGCGACTGGGTGTTGATGATCCCTATGCAAATAATGAGACGGAGGCAGCTTAGCAATGTACCAGTACTCCTCAGAAGACAAACACTTTGTGCAAGCACGAGTCGACGAGTTTGCGAATCAAGTAGAACGCTACCGAGACGGTAAGCTGGACGAGGATGAATTTAAGCAACTTCGTCTTCGCAACGGTCTGTATTATCAACGTCATGCCTACATGCTGCGTGTGGCAATTCCGTACGGTGTGCTCTCTGCTCAGCAACTACACACATTGGGTGATATCGCTAAAAAGTACGATAAAAACTACGGTCACTTTACAACTCGACAAAACATTCAATACAACTGGCCTGAGTTGCAAGATGTGCCTCTAATTTTGCAAGATTTAGCCAATGTTGAAATGCACGCCATTCAAACCAGCGGCAATTGCATTAGAAATACCACGACGGACCCGTTGGCAGGTGCCGTCGCAGACGAAATTGAAGATCCACGTCCTTGGTGTGAGTTGATTCGACAGTGGTCAACATTGCACCCAGAATTCAACTGGCTGCCTAGAAAATTTAAAATTGCGGTTACCGGGTCATTGAATGATCGTGCCGCAGTGCAAGTGCATGATATCGGGTTACGCTTGGTGGAAAACGAGGCTAAGGAAATTGGCTTTGAAGTGTTGGTTGGTGGCGGTTTAGGTCGAACGCCACACATTGGATCGGTAATTAAGTCGTTTCTTCCCAAGCAACACCTACTCACCTACCTCAATGCTATTTTGCGCATATACAATCAGGAAGGACGCAGAGACAATTTATACAAAGCCCGGATTAAAATCCTGGTTAATGCCATGGGGATAGATGCGTTCACTGAAGCCGTAGATAAAGAATGGGCCCAGTCAAAAAACGAAGATGATACATTCACTCAAGCACAAATCGATTCATTGAAGGCGCAATTCCCGCCCGTTCCTACCCTTGGTGACGATACAAGTCTTGTACCCACGCAAATCCACAGCAATCCGCTGTTTAATCAGTGGTATCAAAGTAACACCCGCGAGCACCGGGATGCTGGCCGACGAATTGTCTTTGTCAGTTTAAAATCGGCCAATGCACCTGCGGGTGATGCAACCAGCGAGCAAATGCAGGCTGTGGCAAAACTGGCAGAAACGTATAGCGAGTCGGAAATCCGAACAACCCATGAACAAAACTTGGTGTTAGCACATGTGCCTGTTAAAGACCTATACGAACTTTGGAAATTACTCACCACGCAAAATTTAGCCACACCCAATATCGGTAAGCTCAGCGATATGATTGTGTGCCCAGGCTTGGATTTTTGCTCTTTAGCCAACGCCGGCACCTACACAATATATGACCAAATAAACGCCCGGTTTGACGACCTTGACTACCAACACGATTTAGGCGATTTAAGCATCAAAATATCTGGCTGTATGAATGCCTGCGGACATCATCATGTGGGCGATATCGGAATTCTCGGCGTAGAAAAAGGCGGCTTGGAATGGTATCAGCTTACGTTAGGTGGACATGCTGGCAACAAAGCCGCATTAGGTAAACGCTTGGGCAAAGCCATACCAAAAGAGGACGTCAGCCTTGCAATCAAACACATACTTGATACGTTTGTAGAGTATCGAACGCAGGACGAGCACTTTAACGATACATTCGAACGCGTGGGCATCGAGCCGTTTAAGGAGAAGGTTTATGCCGCTGCTGCGTAATCTTACATTGGTCAGTTCAGACAATTGGGTGAGTTTAGCTGAACACGATGAACTACCCGACGATGTATCACTTAACGTTGTCACTCTGAAACGCTATCTGGAGTTGGTGCAACAAAATATCATGCCCGGTGGCTTGATTATAGAACCAGCTGACGACGTCAGTTTGATTGAACCGTTTGTCCAGCAGTTAAGTCTTATATGCATAGACTTTCCTGTGTACACCGATGGGCGGGGTTATTCCCATGCGCGCTTATTACGTAAACGCATGGCTTATACGGGTGAGTTACGAGCAATAGGCGATGTTCGAGCAGACCAAGTGTTGTTTATGCAACGCTCGGGAATTGATACTTATCAGTTTGAGGAGATGCCTGATACATCATTGCTTGCAGAACTCACCTCACGATATAAACAAAATTATCAACCGAGCTATCCGTTGTTAACTCGGTCGACTTTAATGGATACCTGAACCCTGCCATAGGAACTAATATGGGGTCTGGGTGTCTTAAGTTATAGCTTTTTTGCCAACCTACGCTGGCAACAATCGCTTGGCAATAAAGCCAAACAGGAACCCGCAAAATGTCCCATAAGCATCAGCTACACCGTCGTCAGCTACTCCAAGGTCTAGGCGCTGCCACAGGCGCTATGGCCTTTCCTGGATTGACTCAGGCCAATACCGAAAACAACACTCAACCGGAACCTGAATTAGAAAAGTATGGTATTCGTGAGTATAAAGCGCCAGAAATAGAACTTGACTACTGGATAGACGCCAACGGTCGGCCAACTGAATTCTCCGTTAATGAGCAACGTGGAAAATGGTTGTTCATGAAATTTTTTCAAAACTGGTGTCCGGGTTGCCACAAGCACGGCTTCCCTACTCTAAAAAAATTCGCAGACGAATTCCACAACCATCCAGACGTTGCCATTACAGCCGTTCAAACAGTATTTGAAGGCCGCAGCGTCAACACCAAAGCCGCTGTACGCGAACTGCAGTTACGTTACGACTTGCCTATTGTAATGGGACACGATGTGGGTAGCGAAGCAACGGGTAACCACCCATTAAGCATGATCAACTACCGAACCGGCGGCACACCCTGGCTAATACTGGTGGCTCCTGACGGCACGGTTATTTACAACCACTTTCATGCAGATTCTGACAGTTTGGTCGAGTTTGTTAAGAAACAAGTGGCTTAATGTATTCAAAGCCAAGTCAATCAATGTAGTAAGTAGAACTTTATCTATTCCGATTTGCCGTCACCAGGTTAGCCATCAAAAATAAAGCGCCAGCGGCAACAACAATACTCGGACCGCTGGGTGTGTCGGCATACAAAGACAGAAGCAATCCAGAGCCTACTGACAACACACCAATTAACACAGCAACCATAGCCATTTGTTCTGGTGTTCGACTAAATGCCCTTGCGGTTGCTGCTGGAATAATTAAGATCGCCGTTATCAGCAACGCACCAACCAGTTTTATGGCCACAGCCACTAACACGGCCAAGCTCATCATTAAAAGCAATTGTTCCCGCTCTACGTTGTACCCTTTTGAAACGGCCAAGTCAGGGTTTAAGGTACTGGTTAGTAATGGCACCCATCGCCACACCAGCAAGGTAAAGGTCACCAAAGCACCCACCCAAACAGTCAGCACGCCCGTTCGAGTAATAGCTAAAATGTCGCCGAAAAGGTAACTGTTTAAATCAAAACGAACACCAGAGAGTTTGGACACGGCAACCAAGCCTAACGCTAAGGCCAAATGAGCTACAACACCAAGCAGGGTGTCTACCGCATAGAGCCTGCCACTGAAACGCGCCATACCATAGCCAACCAGCAGCGCCACTAACAATACGCCAATAATGGGTGACAAGGAAAATGCCAATGACAAGGCCACACCCAAGAGCGCAGCGTGTGAAACCGCATCACCGAAATAGGCCATGCGCCGCCACACAACAAAACAACCTAATGGCCCAGCAGCTAAGGCAAGACCACAGCCTGCTAAAAACGCACGAAACATAAAATCGTCAAGCATAGGAGATACAATAAGTTGTGATCATGACGGTGGTGGCGCTTTTAAATTAACGGCGATATTAATTGTTGGAACGATCGTGATCATTAGCGTGATCGTGTTTATGGTCACTTGAGTGGTCATGACTGTGATCATGGCTGTGATCGTGATCGTGTCTATACAGGGCCAGCGCACCCTCTGTACCCAATCCAAATAAGGCGCGATATTCGGGAGCAGCCGAGACGATGGTTGGCGCACCTTCACAACACACATGCCCATTAAGACAAATGACGCGATCAGACGCACTCATGACCACGTGCAAATCATGGCTGACCAGCACCACGGCACACCCTTGTTCATTGCGCACCTGTTCAATCAACCGATAAAAGGCCGCCTCACCCTGCTGATCCAGACCTTGCGTGGCCTCGTCTAATATAAGAATATCCGGGTTGGCCAACAAGGCATGCGTTAGCATCACGCGTTGTAATTGTCCACCCGATAGTTGCGACAGTTGTGCATTTAGCAATGCGTTAATACCAACTTGGTCTATCCACTGAGACATCGACTGCGTGTCGCCCCGAGCAGCCAGGCTTAAAAAACGCTTAACCGTCATTGGTAAATTAGCATCAATACTAAGACGCTGAGGAACATAGCCAATGCGTAAGCCCATGTGCTGCTTTATCGAACCAGCTGTCGGTTTTAACGCACCGATTAATATTCGCAGAAAAGTAGATTTACCAGAACCATTGGGACCCAGTAGTGTGACAATCTCGCCTTGTTGCACTGCAAAATTGATATCGTGCAGCACAACGTCACTGCCATAGTGCAAACAAACGTCGCTCATAGTAATCAGCGGTTCAGCTTGGTTCATGTCAGCTTGAGTCATGGGTTGCTCGGGCACTCATTACACACACCAGAGAGCTCGATAACCGACGTGTAGTCCGAAAAACCTAGCTCACTGGCAGCCGCCGCAAGCTGTTTGCTGGCCTTGGGTACAGGTTGCTCGGCCACCCGGCCACAGCTTGCACACACCATAAAGCAAGGATTGCAACAAACGCTGGGGTGGGCACAAGCCACATAGGCATTCTGCTGCTCCAGCTTATGAGCAAAACCTTGTTCGATTAAAAAACCCAATGCCCGATACACCTGTGGCGGTTTTTCTGCTAATCCGCATGCCGTTAGTTTTGCCAAAACCTCATACGCACCCAAACCCATGTGTGATTCGAGCAATATTTCTAGTGTGCGACGACGAACAGGTGTGAGCCGCAACTTACGCTTCTCACACAGCTGCGTTACTGTGCTCATGACGTTGCGTTTGCAGTTTCTATGATCGTGTTTTACGAATGCAAGCACGTTTGCAGAGCCAGACTTCTCGGCTTTTACATTGTTCATGATACTTAAAAGAACCGACCCGGCAACAATGTTATAATATAACATAATCAAAAAAAACCTGATGAGAATACCTTGTTACACTTTATTCGCGCAGTCTTCGTAATAATAAGCTGCCTATCAACAAGCGCTGTGGCCCAACAAGACAGCATGGTTATTCTTACCGACATTGCGCCTGTGCATTCGCTGGTTTCAATGATCGCAGGCGACCAGGCCACAGTCGGTCTTTTAGTGCCACCAAGCCAGTCTCCGCACCATTTCGTTTTAAAACCTTCCCAGGTCAACTCTATAAAGCAAGCTCAGCTTATAGTCATGGTAGAAAGTGATATTACTCCGGCTATTCTTCGCTAC
>JAYJMJ010315882.1:0-24128 GCA_036873875.1 Laminaria ephemera | reverse complement strand
GAGTTGTCTACCAGCCACCACGTACTGACGAAAACAGCGACACGGGCCGACGAAAATCTCCTGCGCCGATGTTAATATATCGCCGTACCCTCTGCTGCTGCCGTGGTAACCCTTATTTCTTGGGTCACCCTGACTATGACTACTCCGGAGGAAAGCCTTGTATTATAAACAAATTGTCAAACATCGTCACAACAGCAGTATTAACGTGTACCTGGGAAGTATCCATCTACAGTACTGCCAGTATACATCCCAGCATGCCTGTCCGTACCAGTACCTCAGCATGGACTCGGCACCTCGTTAAAATAGCGACCCCTTTCGAGCGTTTTAGAAACAAAATCTGTACGCTGCCCATCAATCAATCCAGATCGAAAACATTACTTGTAATCATTGCGGAGTACGAAGCAATCCCATAAACACAGCGGCACAGGGAGCGGAGCAAATACCATGCAGTGCCGGAAACATCATTAGCGCATCATCACAGATAGTGCTGCAGGGGTCATCAGCACAGCACTGGGCAGCACAGCTAGCTGCAGTTTCGCACTTTTTTTACTACCACACGCCGCAGGACTGCCCACTTTCGGGCAGACGCCACCGCTGGTGGTGGTGGTTGTGATGCTGGTGGTGGTGAAGGTGGGGCTGCTGTTGTGTTGGGTTAACTCGGGCTGTGCTAGGCATTTTGGCTTGTTGAACCAGAAACCCTACATGTGTGTTTCGTCATCAACGCATTGTCACAGACTGTACTCGTGCAGGGGTGGACGGGACCCCCCCCCCTTCTGCCGACATAGTAGAAGGTGAGCAAAAGGCCGACCGTCTGACCACCTTCTGGAAAGTCAGCTATGACGCAAAATTCATAGAACGTCGGCAACCTCCAAACGGCAGCCTTTGGAAGCACCTTTTCGAACGCCAAAAACCACGCCAAGCTCGTAGAACGTGGAAAAATCCGCACGTTTTGTGATATTTGACGTTCCAGAAGGTGTTCAGAAGGTCGGCCGTTCGCCCACTTTCTACTATGTCGGCAGAAGGGGGGGGTCTCGTCCACCCGTGTACGCAGCAGGGGTCGTCAGCGCAGCACCGGGCAGCACAAACGCAGGTGGTGCGCTCTGCTGCCTGCTGCCACAACCCGCAGGAAAGTCCACGTCCAAGCAGAGGCCGCCGCTGGTGATGGTGGTGATTCTGCTGTTGTTGTGCTGGGTTAGATTGGGTTGTGCCATGTCGTTTGGGTTGTTGTACCAAGGAAAACACGTGTGTGTCCCGTCATCAGCCCATCATCACAGACCGTAGTGTAGCACAGGTCATCAGCATGTCACCTGGGAGTACGGCAAGCTGCAGTCTCTCTGGTGCCTGCTGCGACACCCCGGAAGACTGTCCGCGTCAAAGCAGATGCCACCGCTGGTGGTAGTGGTGGTGATGCTGCTGCTGTTGTGTTAGGTTAGCTTGGACTGTGCTACGTGTATCGGGTTTTCGTACCAGGAAAAACGCAAGAAAGTCCCTTCATCAGTGCATTACCAGAAACAATACTCGTAGTGCAGCAGAGTTCATCAACACAGCACCGGGCCGCACAACATCAGGCAGCGAGCTGTAGTTACTTTCATGCCTGCTGCCACTCCCGCTGGACTTCCCACGCAGACGCCACCGCAGGTGGTGGTAGTGGTGGCAGTGGCGGTCGTGTTGCGGTTGTTTGGTTGGGTTAGCTTGGGTTGTGCCATGTCGTTTAGGGTCGTTATGCATAGCAAAACACATGTTATCCAGCCATGAGCGTATCGGTCATAGAAAGTAGCGGGGCAGGGGTCATCAGCACAGGACCGGGCAGCACAGCTAGAGGCAGTCTCTATGTTTTCTGCTGCCACATCCCGCAGGATTTCCCACGTTCAAGCAGAGGTTGCCGCTGGCGGTGGTGTTGGTGGTGGTGGTGACGGTGGTGGTAGTGGTGGTGGTGGTGGTGGTGGTTGTGGTGGTGGCGAGCGAGGTAGTGATGGTGGTGGTGGTTATGGTGGGGGTGGCGAGTGAGATGGTGGTGATTCGGTTGTGTCGAATTAGCTTGGATTGAGCCACGTATGTCGGGTTGTCGTATCAGGGAAAACAAACGAATGTCCCGTCATCACCCCAACTTTACAGACAGTAGCGCAGCAGCGGCCATCAGCACAACACCGTCAATTCTACCAGCGAGCACAAGTTGACGACAGTGACCGACGTCCTGCTGCGCGAGTACCTACCGCCCGCTATACTATCTTCGGGACGCAGTTGCGCGATGACGTTTCGCACAGGTTGTAGAATTGGATGTACTGATGCCCTCGGACACCCCACTCCGGGTCCCCTTTTCACTATGGGACATCGTGTTGATCTTCGTCTTGTCCCATTGTTTACGAGATGTCCCACATCAACCTTGCAGTGACCATCGACCACTATCAGCATCCTCAAAGCCAGAGTATTTTCGCCGTCTCCCTACCGCCACCAAACACACGCCCTGGATGGCACGGCCGTCTCGCAGTCACCTCTTCGCTCCTTTCTTGGCGGATTGGATGCGGGAGTCCTGCTACCATCACCTCAACGATCCATTTTCCGCCTTTCGGACAATGCGAATCTCCTGCCTCCGCCTCTATGCCTCGTTCTCGATGCCATAAGGCTAGAATCTGCGGAGTGTCGAGAGCGGTTTGGAGGACATGCAACACTTAAGGAGCCTACGGTCTCATGGCCAGGCTGTGTGGTGCTACCCCCCCAGCCTGTGTGCACGCCAACGGCACCACCACCGTGCTGCCCACCCCTCATTGCCCTCGTGCAATGTTCGAGGGCGCTGTGTCTATCGTCAGCATGGCGGCGCCTGGCAACACCATAACCGGCAGCCCCGTGGTTGGTGGCGGCGATGGCATGCCAAATCTCCGTCAATGGCTACAACCGCAGGATGGTTTGGTTGTGCACGGCGACAGCGGTGGATGGAAGGGGGGCTACTAGCGGGACGAGAGACGTGTGTTGCACGAAGGCCGTGTGCACAGTCGACGGGGACGGTAAACGGCATGAGGGCGGTGGCGTACGGTTGGACTGGAGCGGCCATGGACTTGAGGGCAGTGGGGTGCACGGGGGCGGAGAGTATGGGCAGCGTGGCCGATGAGCCTACGGGGGAGGCCCGCTTTCCGTGAAAACCTTGTCACCCCAACGCTGGAGCGGAGCAGGCAACATGTCCAGAGGTCAACCCTCTTCGTTCAACATGTCCGGTCGTTAGGCAAGTGTCCTTCTTGTTCTGTTTGGTGTTGGTCTTTTACTACCTAAACATACCTGGTAGTAAGAGTTTGGTTAAAGATTGCTCAGCTGAAAGCCACTTCACTCGTGATCCGTCCATAGTAGACAGGCAGAGGTGCCCACATAGGCGGTGGAGGGAAGCAACGTCTGCAAGCAATATTGATGCAATGTTTCGTCAATATTGCTTTATTTGTTATTTGTGCTATCTTTTTTCGTGATTATCGACTTCAGCAGGCGAGGGCTCAACACACATTTGTTGTGTTCATACCGATGAGAAGCGAAAACGAAATGACTGCCTGGCAATGGAAGAGAACCAGGTTCAGTATCGTATCTATTAATAGACACCATGCTACATTTGTTGTGTACTGGTATGGATATTTTCTCTTCTCTCCGCGGACTCGAAACAAGCATATGTCTCGACGACATATAGCATTGTTTCCGGGATTTCGTTCATACATCACACCCGGATGGACAGATGGGGGAAAGCCTCCCAGCAGCAGGTTCCATGACTGTGTTGATACATCAATCTCACACGAACGAGTGGAGGGGGCAAACACCCCCTACGTCTCAAGAGGAGAGTGTTTGGTTGACCATGATAGCGGACCAGCTTCAGTGGCAATCTGGAAATGATGAATTTCTTTGCTTGGAATATGAATATTTTCTCCGTATTCTCGAAACATACGCCTGTCTCGATGGCACACGGAATGCGTCCCAGATGCTTCGTGTCTGACGCACGCCCACATAGGGGGTTGGGGGAACACACCCTGCATATCCAGAGCTACGACGACTCCACACGAAACAATTATCTCGTAGCACGTTTCAACTCCCCTGCCCCCCCGTTGACAAAATGAAAATATATTTTGCAAGAATACCCAAAGGAAGCGTACAGTGCATGTGGGTTCCGACGACACGTCGAGTATCGTATGTGACCCCATGTGGAAGCACTGTGAACGTACTCTTTGAATTGAATCAGGATACAGCAACATCTCCCGCCTCACCAGACGCCAGCTGCAAAAACCTAATGTCTCACGTACCCACCAGATGCAAGGGCGTGCCAGCCACCGGCAGCCTTCACGCCTACGCATTTCAACATTATTCAATATCAACCAATTTTGTAGTACAATCGACCAGAAGGCCTTGGTAGAGCCCAAAATACGCAGTGATATACGTCTCGAAGTTCAAGGCCTAAGGTCATCATCGGCGTACTCACAACCCGTAACATCATTTCGCCTCATCAACATCATGGCAGACATTAACCTACTCATTTTAACTACCTCATACATTTTGGCTGGAGAACACTCACACCAATATGATGCCGGTCGTTGGCGACAAGGATAAACTACCCCTAAGTGAATGAGTCGTACGGCAGGTACATGGGGGGTTTAAATGCTCCATACATACGTAAAGGTCAGAAATACGCTCTCCACACCTCCCTCTCTAAAACCGAGTGCCAATGTTTTTTTAATACAAGGGGGCGATACAAGTATGGAACCGAGAAAACGGCAAGCGCCCCCGAGACTGGATGTGCAAGCGCAGGTTCCGCTCTCGCATCACTAGACACTTACCAAAGGAAGCTGACGACGTGCTGATACGGTGACATTCCTGTACCTAGAGCTCCTCTTGCTTCCGATCACGTACACCTCATAAACTCTACCGCGCAAGATACATCATATAGGTGCCTTGCAGGTGTTCCTGCCGAACATGCTGCTTCATCCAGACACTACAACCTCTTGGGAGCTTTGTCGGCACTCCAAATAAGTCCGTCTTGTATACAACGTGGTGTAGTGGCAGCATTTTTGCAGTCTTGTCTGCTACGTGTTACGGTAAAATTGCCATCTGTTAAACCCAGAGGTGGAAGCTTCACGAAGGAGGGTCTTGGGCAGGCATACCCTGGCCGCTTGTTGTAGGGTTCTAAGACTAACTGTTAATTCTGCTGTCGGTAAGGATCTTGGACACCTATATTGCGCGCCCTCCCCCCTGATGGTAACACTACAATTACCCCTCCAAGCGTTAAGCATTCCGTGAGTACGTAGTTAACGGTGCACCAGCACGGTACACCCGCTTCTCGCGACCGTGGCAAAGGAATTGCATGATATATGTGCATGCCGATATACTCTGGACATGTGGGTAACAGTCAGCACGTTCACCCACGCCTTACGGGTTGGTTTGAAGGGCGAATTTGGTGCCCAGGGAGCCTGACACGCGGTAGTCCTCAACGGTCCCACGGAACGCCTCGTAGCCTTCCATCACCGGGCGGCCATCTTTGTCCAGAACCGGGCGGGCCGTCTCACCCAAAATACCGGACAGCGACTCACTTTCAATGGACAGGCCGTGAAGACCGACATCCATCTGCCAGAATTCCAGGTCGGGCAGGACACGCCCATCCCAGTCTAGCTCGCCATTGCCTTGGTAGTTTGTGCCGACGTTGAGGCGAACGGTGACTGATGAAGTAACGATCTTGAAGACAAAATGGATGGATTGCACCTCGGCAAGATCGTGCTGCTCGATGTACTGCGTGCACCAATCGGGCGCGGCCATGTGGTCGAAACTTAGGATCCAGTCTTCAAAGCTTTGTTCGATGGCCAGGTGGCGCCTTCCTTGGAGCATTTCGTCGTACATGCGCCCCCAAATCCTCTCCCCTCCAAACTGACGGCACTCCACGGGTAGGTTGGACGCCGAAACAGCAATGCCGTCGTCAGTGTATTCGTTTCTGGAGAAACCAAGCAGTCTATCTTTCTCCTTTCCGTCGACAATAGCACGCAGTCCGCCGTTGGCAAGGCATGGTGACACACCACTAGGGCAGCCGTTTGTGCGGACATCGTACGGGTTGGAAACTTCGATCACAAGTGAGTGACCCTCGGACACAATCGCGAGGCCCGTGATAAGCTGCCGGTTGGGAAAATTCTCAGGCAGGGGAGCAGTGAGCAGCACATTGACGTGGATATTGGCGTTGTCGTCCGCAACGAGGCAGTACCAGCCGCCGTCAACGCCAGACCAATCAATGTGCTGCCCGCGGAGGCCTTGCATGTGTGGGTCGTCGCATATGCTCGTCCCATTCGCGCACGCTGTGATGTACGTGTTAGCAGTTCAAGGCACGGGGGGACGGGGCGAGTGAAAATGCGTGACATGCTCTCTCTTCGAGGAGATCAACTGCCCGCAATGTCAACACTGCCATTCCTCAAATACTGCTATTCCATTGCATAGGTCTTCACGAATTTCAACGTCCGATTGACGGCGTGTAACGGGGGATGGCAAGAACAACGTAAAGTCAGGGTCGGATATCGCTTGCGGTAGTTCATCTGTTTGCCGTGTCAATACTGATATGTCAAAACTACTGCTGTATCCGCAAAGAGTTTTTGTGCTCCTTGACTTACCCCGGTTGACTAACATGGTGACGCAGACGGCAGCGCTTCATTCTTCTCTGATGTATACGTATAGCCGGACCTCTCTGTTAACCAAGAAACATATGGGATTGATAACTGGAGGTTGTGAAATTGATGTTATTGAGTATGGGTTAGGTGACGATGCATCGCACGACCGTACGTGTTGTACCCTATTTCACGCCGTGCTGTTGCATCAGAACTCTCATTAACCACCCGTTCACACAGAACTTGGTGCTTTTACCGACACTGCTTGCTTCTCACCTGGTGTGGCCGAAGGAAGAACCGAACGACAGGTCGGTTACGAGAACAAGAGAGCACGGGGAGCAAGGAGATCTCGTCAAGCACCACACATCGTTGGGTTTGTGTAAGGTACGAATACGTTCGCCTTTTATCGCACTTGTCCGACCAGCACGGGCTATTCACCGGATTGAACACCTAAAGCATGCGTCTCTCATTGTAAGTACAGGCAATTCAGACACCCTGGCGAAGGGCGATGTCTCACAACCACAAGCAGACTACGAAAAGGAGTGTCAATTTTCCGGTCTCTTCCGGTTTACGCTCATATTATACACATCTGGGGACATCTGCGCGTGCGTTTGACGGAGAAAACTGAAGGCATAGTTTGCAAGCAATGTATTGGTGTACTTCGTGTTCGAGAATAACCTCCGGTAACGCCTCATAACTCTGTTTCGTCGTTGGAGCATGTTGTTGTTGAGGCGAAATGCTTCGATGCCGTCGCTTCAAAACCGGAGTCAACAACGTGGTCATCCCCTTATCAGATTTGAGTACTCTATTTACAATCCGGAGTGGGTGTTCTAAATATATTATCTAGGCGTTTCAAATGCTCAAAATTACTCAATATTACGTCGATCTAGGTGCCCATTATGGCCAATTCATACCTGTAGGAGCAGGCGTGCTGCGAACAGGTGCAGATGTGACGCCTGCCGGTTAAGAAATGTTGAAAACGGCGTCAGGTGCAAAGGAAGTCATTAAATATTGCCGTGTTATCGAAACTAGTACACACAAATGTATACCCAGAGAAATCGCTTCCATTTAGAGTACTAGTGCGAAATGTACAGTCTTGACGATCGCGCTGCTCCCGGTACAAAATAACGCAAACAAGGTTTCCAGTACTTGACGACATGGGCGCTCCTTTATTGAATCCGGACACTTCTCCAAAGGCCGAGATGGACAACTCAAAACCACGCGCACGTACAGCCAAGAAATACGAATATAGTACTCACGCTACGGCCTTCGTTGGTTTTCACTTCGCGAAAAGACAAAGAAGGCAACACCGCTCAAACTCCAAGCGAGTTGTGCGTATAGGCATACTGGTGTACTTATTGTGCGAGAATAACCTCCGGTAACTCCTCGTAAATCAGTTGCTTCTTTGTAGCATGTTGTTGATGTGGTTTAATGCTTCAATGCCGTCGCTTCAAAACAGGGTTCAACGAAGTGGTCGTTCCCTTATCGGATCTGGATACTCTGTTTGCATTGCGGAGGGGGTGTTCCGGATATGTTAACTGCGCGTTTCAAACACTCAATATTGTATCGACCTAGGTGTTCATTCCTGCCAATTCACCCCTGCAGGAGCAGGCGTGCTACGAACAGGTGCAGGCGTATCACATGCCGGTTGCGAAATGATGAAAACGGCGTCAGGTAAAGAAAGCGATCAAATATTACCGTGTTATCGAAACTGGTACACACAAATGTATACCCAGCGCCATTGCTCCCGTTTAGAGTACAAGTGCGAAACGTACAGTCTCAGCGGTTGCACTACTCCCGGCACGAAATGACGCAAACATGGATTCCAGTTCTTGACGACATGGGCCCTCCTTTGTTGAGGCCGGAAACTGCCCCAAAGGCCATGATGAACATTTCAAAACTTCGCACACGTACAAGTCACATTACCGAGAGCTTCAGCTTGCCTGAAATAGAAATATAGTACTCACCCTACGGCTTTCGTTGGTTTACACTTCACGAAAATACAAAACTGGCAACACCACCTAAGCTCCAAGCGAGCTGTGCGTATGGGCTCCTTTGTCCCGGGCACAGCCTACTTAGCGGGGGGTTAGGAAGGCGGTTACGCCATAGTTCTTTGTTCTTAGCGACGTGAAAATGTTCTTAGAGCTCGGCTCGTTACCGACCTGCAGACCAGACACCAAAACTCCCGTATCATGGCATGATGTACAGTTAATACGGTGTTAAAAGAAGCCAGCACGGTGTGAACTCCAGTTTCACGTTCGTGGTGGGGTGCTCACATGTATACCCAGTTTCAAGAACGACGGGAGTACTCCAAACGACAGCAAATCGAACTACAACTACGGGTCGGAAGGGTGCATATGTGTCGTACACAATGCGTAATAGCCGCGAATGCTTCGATTCGGTCGTATCTTCCCTCTGTGCTTGACAATACACCAGGAACACTGAAGCTGCTATCACCGTATCCGAACAACTTCTCACCACAATCTTCACGGCTTTCAACACAATATCCCAGAGACGGGCAGCAAAACGGAAAGTCGGGGAAGTGCACCTGCCGAAGAAAAGCAGTAGGAATAGGCCCGTGAGCATGCCCGTAGTAAAGATCGAATACATATTTAATAGAAGGATAAGTACAACACGCTGAACATTTGGCAACCGAACGGTATGTCCCCATAAACCCTGCGAAGCAAGATTTCACGGCCGGAAATATGTACTCACTTGATAGGCACTACTCGCAGACGCACTTCTTACTGGGGGGAATTAACTATAGCAAGGCTCCGGATGTAGACTACGGTAAGTTGGTCACTTCTAGAATATCGATTTTCAGCGGCTCGGAGAGTGTCGCCCGAGTGGCGACCCCTCTACACGTAGACATTTTCGGTCTTAGGGGGTTTGGTCACTCGATTTGGCAGCTGAACCGCCATGGAGTTGTTTGTACGCTCCGCCAAACACACCTCTTAATATCAGAGCCACTTGATCGAGTGGCCCAACCTCTGCTGCGAGAAGCTGGTGACCCCCCTTTATCGTAGCCTTGGTCAACGGTAGAGGTCACCACATTTTCTCTTATGCTCCTTACATGTGGAGCTCCATGCCCCGCCCGAAACTCGAATTTGGTGAACATTGTTCGCTCCGCCCGATGGGCAATCCCATGGGCTACATGTACAACTAATAGAAGAGAACTCACAAGTCGGGTTTTCAAAGATATAATGGGTAGTTTCCTCCTGTTGACCAGCTGGTCACTCAGAAAATATTTAGACTAAAAGTGCCACCTCTGCCGAAGCGCGCGTCTTATCCTGAGACCGGAGCATATTGAAGGGGGTTCGTTTGTGTATGACTGCATTCAAAACGGGGTGAAAAGGGACGACACCAACAGTAACCATGTTGTCGATGACAGTAGAAAGCAAGACATTTCCAGCTTCAGCGTGCCTTCGGGGAAGTGAACAAGGAAGAGTAGTAGTTTCAACAAGAAAACAGTCAACACGGCTGCGCCTTTGGACCACCTACACAAAAGCTTCCCTCTTTCGAATCAACATCTGTTCATACGCCACGATGTAGTGGTTACGGCGATATCAATCGGATATCTGTGTGATTGTCGTACACGGCGAAGGAAAAGGTCCCAATCGCGTTTGCCCTTCCCTTGCCTGACAGAGCTTGTCACCGTATCACGTTCCCCGCACGTGTACTCTGTTTGGTCTACATTTTCTGGTTGGTACGCTCTTTCGTCAAATGCATCGCGTACGCTTCCGTGAAAGCACGGACAAGTGATATGTCTGTCGATGAAACACAAATGTATGGATGAGGTGCCCAACTTGGGCGTTTCTATCGGTTTCGAAAAATGCGACCCGAATAGAAAATCCCGCACGCTAGGAATATAACAACTGTTGTCCCGTAACACACACATGGTCGCATGAATGGCACATGTGGCCGTCATCTCAGCGTCACAATGGTTAGAACCACACTACATTTAGCATGACTTGATATTAAATCACCTGGGCACACGCCTTCGATGCACTGCGACGTAAGCAAGCAGTCGCACCCATCTTCGGTGAAGCATTCCTCCCCCGGGAGTTGAGTGCCTTTCGCTAAAACGGAAACAAACGTGAAAGCGGTGCGAAAACGGCACCATGGGCATTTATGAGATCGACAATTGCACGAAAAAACGTCTTCACCACTTTAGGACTCTTCACCACTTTAGGACTTCATATGGGGAAGATGGCGAAAGCAAAGGACGTTTACAGCGTCGACGACACCAAGCAGCCCGGGCAGCTGGGGGTAGAGGGTGTGTGTGGACTGCATTGTATGAAGTTGTTCGGCAAGGAGGCGGTATGCCTGTTCCTATATCGTTGAATGCTTCTTATAATGTGGACGGTTGCTAAGACCGTAGTTGTCGTTGGATAGGTTAATGTAAATGACCTCCATACCGCTTACCAGGTAATGAATAAAACTCTACGACATAGTCCCTCCGTGTGCAGTGGATCAGAGTTCACATAGAGTAGCTGTAATGAATCATTCTGATACGGTATCACACCCGCACCCTGACTGACTAAACCCTCTCTACTGTATGTCTCGCAGATAGACGGAGGCAACCTGATACGAGCAATACATGTTTCGCCTAGAATACGAAATATTCCAACGATTTTATAGGAATATTATCGTTGGATGATTAGTTCAGTCAAATTTTTCAAGGATAATCACGGAATGTACATTACGCACAGGGTACGATTGGTTTCTCGGCCTCACAAAAGATAACAGTACTACATAGTACCGTAACTCCACGCACAAACACACTAGTCTTAATCACCCCAGCCAATAGTATGTTTTAATTTTGTACGTGGGAGCTACAGCGACGACATGGGACGTAGTCATTGAGCGTTGGTGTTGAGACCGGCCTCCATGACCGTCTACAAAGCAATACGTTTGGAAAGCATCCTGACTCTGCGATTTAGTGGATATACCCGGACAGTTTCTCCTTATCTGATGGGATATAATGTGGCAGCATAGCTTGGTTCGATGGTCGGTTCGTCGATTGGTAGTGGGAAAAGTCGATACGGCACCCTTTTCGTCAATGTGGCTTCGTTTCTGACGGTTGGGTCACCAACCGTACGGTGCGTCCGCTGTGAAACAATGAAGTACCCACCCTATATAATCGAAGGACATATCTAAACGTCAACTGCAATGTCGAGAGGAACTTGTCAGCGACAACAACATTTGAATGACGGGTCAAACACGTATACCAACCTCTCGCTCGCCCCATATTTTACATAGTGTACTCGGGAAGCGTATGGGGGAAATCCATATCGCACATCGGTGAACGGCCCGGCCCCTCGCCCAACTCAAACTGGATAACACATATATAAACGTCGACTACACGTGCTTGGCGTTTCTGATCATGAGTTTTGAGGACTCTCGACGGCAATATAGGTGCTTTATCGGAATGCCTGTTCTATGTATCCCCTGCTGGCCGAGGATGTGGGATCGCAACCTGTATCACGGGGATGGGTAAGGTGCGGTACTCCCAGCCCCTGCGGTATACTTTATCTAAGCGGTCCGTACTCACGGACACATATTGAAGGGGAGTACGACGAAGCACAGCATCCTGATAAGCATTCGGTGTCCTCGATGCAGTCTGTTGCAAGATACGTACGCGGTTCGAGACGTCAACGAAAGGGCAGACAGACGAAGGGCGGTCGGTGTGCCTCTAACACAACTTGTTGAAACGCTACGGATCGTCCACCTTGCCAGCCTTGATATCAATATGTTGTAGTCCGTGTTCGGGATGCAGAGGTCATATATCAAGCCAATCACCAGGCGGTGTATCACAAAAAAAAACAAAGACAACACCATTCCTGTTTTCGCATCTGTATGCGACGAACGCCTGAGACGTCGAATAACCCTATAACATGGATGTGATATTCTAGACAATGTCAGAGACGAAGATGCCATGAAGTTCACCGAGAAGAAAGTATTAGATAAAGCGACGCATAGCGCGTACCGCGTGTTACTGGCGACGCATGGTACGATACGGGTGCACCTAGGATTTTTCAATCCTCTTTAAATTAGGAGATCTACACCTCACCCAAACCCAAACGCTGAGAAGACGCGTGCTGCGATAGCGGTAGCACTTTTTGACTGAAATGTTTTCTCTGTGACGTGGCTCCTTACCCCAAAATCGTCGGAATTTCACTATTTTGTTTGCAATCAATTTCGTTGTATACCTAGGCCATGTGATTGTTCATCGAGTGGCACTTTTATTTTTCCCCAAATAGGTTTTTGGCAGATGTATAGGACTTCTCAAGTGAGGAGCCTCAGAAAAAA
The DNA here is from genome assembly GCA_036873875.1 of Laminaria ephemera. NCBI lineage: Eukaryota > Phaeophyceae > Laminariales > Laminariaceae > Laminaria > Laminaria ephemera. Next base: position 11,214 of record JAYJMJ010315882.1, on the reverse strand, counting down.
AAAATGGTGCACCTCTATCGTAGCATGCGTCCCAGAAAACGTTGAATTTGAAAACCCGATGAACATTCCCATGGCATAGGTATACCACGAATAATACTGCAAAACGAGAACGACGTTCCGGAAATACTCTTATGAGGTTAAAGAGCCCCGTCACGGTTGACCTATGTTTGCCGGAAAGTGCTACCTCTGTCGCAGCACGGCTCTGGGGTAGGCGATGGCGTTTCAAACAACAGTACCTACTTCAGTTGCAAACGCGTCGTACCTTTGCCAGACGTTACAGGTGAAGGGGTACCTGCAGCAGGTTTAAACAAAGCAAACAACAGCCAGCAGGAAATGTAGGTCGTGGGAAGCGCGTTGTAAAATCCATGTTTCATCTGAAAAGAGTACGTGGCATTCCCCTCGTGCATGGCTACACGGACGGTGAAGGTTGTCGGGGGCTTCATGGAAGAAGATTCGTATAATATGTTATACTGGTTGGTATGTTTTGCTTGCGTTATTCTGCATTGTTTGCCTGCTTATGCCCCATTCCAGATGTTCGTGTGGTTGTTCTATTTTTTGTTTGTTCGTCAAGTTTTTTCGTTGGCTGAATTGTTGCTGTTTAATTCGCAAGCGGTACGGTGGCAAATATTTTGCTTTTCTCTGTTCCGATGAAAATTTATAATTTGGTTATCTGTTTCGCCGTCTGTGAAGAACAGATTTGTGAATCCCTCTACGATGAAGAATTTAGATGGACACTGAGTGTTGGAGTGGTCTCGTTGAGAATAATAACCCGATGTGGTGTGAAGACGACGCACACACAAACACACACGAGTGCATGGAGGGAATACATGCTGATGGTAGCGATATTGTGCCTGCTATGGATTACAGACTCTAAGCAGAGCGAAGACACCAGCGGTAATAAACACTTCACACGTGCGCCTATACCACTCACTGTAGGCAAATGGCCAGCGGCACTACACTGCACATCTTAAGCGGTCAATGGTGGGGTGTTTAGGTCAGATGCAGTCCGGGTCCGGTTGCCTTAAACCGCGCACCAAGAACCATTACTTGTGCTTCGCTCGGCCCCTCACCATGTGACAGATATACACTACCGGCCTTGTCATGAAAAAGAGCCCCACAAGAAACAGAGCCTGGAAGTGACGGGGAAATATGGTATTCGACAGCTGTTGCACTGTAGTCGGTGTAGGACACCATGGCTCAACCAATACATTAAACCTAAACCCAATATGTCGGTTTCTTCTCGCAGAGCCAATACTGTATCAGCCTCGTTCAACTGCACAACGAGTTGATACTGTGGCACCTTCTGGACAAAAGCCGTTGTCGCAAAGGCCAACAGCGCAGTCGCATCCATCGTCTGTAAAACATTCATCTCCTGGGCCTTGCGTCAGCGTATCTGTCAATATGGAACGACGAATTGGTGAAGGCACGGCGCCAATGTTGGTCAACAGCAGTTTCATCGCATGAGAGGGATGCACGGATTGAAAAGGACATCCATGACTGGTCATTGCGATGACTGGATGGATGGGTTGTTGTATGGCCTTCGAACGCAGGGTATACCACATGCGATACTAGGATACTTCCCGTTGTTGAGCCGTACGTATCCCGAAGGAAACCGAAAAAACACATACTACTGCCTATTAGCCGCAGAGAACTATAATCCCTAAGTGAAACAAATCGACACAAGACGTCACGAGTCAACAATTGATTAGTTGAGTCGTTTTTTCGGCCTGTTCTAAGCGCCAATACAGGGAAGTCACGCATACTACCTCTCTACGAACACCTCCCGAGCTTTTCGTTGGGGCGATTAGTTTCGAGATAACTCTCGGTGGAACGGATGAAGCCTCCACGATGTTTGCATTCAGCTGCAACAGCGATACCTTCAGTGATATCTGGTGGAATATGTTTACCCTGCATCATAAGCACACCGTTGATCGCAGTTTCAAGTCCAAAAAGCTATATATCGAAGGGTTGATCACCAATGTAATGCGAACCAGATCACTTTAATATGTGGTTTGTCGTGCGATCCAACGTCACATTGGCTCTATAGCCTTGGCCTTGTTTTGCTTTTGTTGGGTTTGCACAGCTCAGGCTATTACGCCACGTTAACCAGGTAGAGGTATACATTGACGAGGCTGTTTGATGTTTTACCTCTTCAGATCATTGCACTAAGTTTCTAACGTGTATGGTTGACCTTCACGAACACAATGCCAAAGACGCATGTGCTTGATAGTTTCTGTGAGATAATTTGGCGGCGAGCTACCACTATGGGGTAACATAGATCGATGTGATGATAGCCAAGTGACGCATGCTACGGTGGGGTTAAAACATAATGGCTCGGGGACCCCTGGCCTGTGGTGTCTGTAGTCCACACAAAACGACATTTGACAAACCTGCATATCTGCTCTACGTACAATCCAACGACGTAGCTATGGAATGAACTACTTCGTGAACGTTTAACTGGATTCCAACGGCATTGGGTGGTCGAGTATATCCCTCCGTCAGACAGTATAAGGCCAAAATGTGATACCCATATCGCAGCATGCCTCCCATATCGGTTGAGCGTGAAACCCCTCAACAAGACAGGGTGTGGTGTCGGTCGAGAACACCTCCAGGCGAGTAGCTACCTTACTTAATTTCGGTGTTAACCTGAGCAATTTTCTGTCTCGTTTCGCGACATGAACCGCCGCCATGAAGTTGCTTCTGAAGCTTCGCCAACAAAACGGACCAATACAATTGTTGAGTGAGGTACAGAGCCGCTCGCGTGACTGAAAAACGTCGGTGGAGGTATTCGGGGAACCCCTTCTTATCGTAATCTTTGTCTGCACACAGTGTCCGCTCTCACGCGGTGATAGAAGTACGTACCTAGGCACACCGGTGGGACCAACTGTGAGCCACAGCATCCCGAAAGGCAGTCGAGGTCGACGCGACAATCATCCCCCTCTGCTCGAATAATATAGTTCACGGCACAAAAACAAGGCGGCTGGGGCCTGGTTGGAAGTGGATCGGCTTCAATTTGCGGAGTATACGATATTGCATGGAATGATTTAGTAGGCGCTGTAGAGTTGCGTCTGTTCACAGTACCCGCACAGCGAAATCAAATAACAGTATGCCTAGGGTTCGTGCCGTCTGTGTTTCTATAAGAAGGCCGTACGTAGGCAACAACACTTTATCACTGAAACTTGCTTCTACTATTTTTCGGTTGTTTGCTATCTGATATTGTGTGCAGAATAAGTAAATTAAACGCCGACGAAGCAAAAAACAAAAACACTCCGATAAGAAATGCGCATGTACGACAATCAAAACGTCACTGTTGCCGGGAAAGGCAGATCACACTTAATGCGAACGTCCACCCGGCCGTGGAAGTAGGAGACGGGACGCCAAAGAGCAAGAACGCACACTGTATCATTAAAAGGTTGTGTGTCTTCACTGGTGCACTGTGTAGACACTGTACCGACATATTAGTACAGTAGTTAGTCCGTTTTAAGGGACCATGATCCGTCCGTGCCGATAGACCTGTCCCTATATATATGCCGTCATCCGTCATCGTACTAGAAGATCTGACATCTCGGAATCAAATGACTCGTCTAGTTTGATACACGTGTGTCGTTTCGTAAGCAGGAAACAATATATTGTCCATCATACGGACCCTGGGGTTCCTTATTGAGCATTGCGTCTACTATGAGGGTCCCTTAAAGTGAACACAAACGGCGCGCAGGAATTTGAGACCCCTCGTACACCGTTTCTCTTGTCGCAAGATTTCTTCGAAGATACCACGTACTGTAGGGCCCAACGTTGAATAAGACAAACAGTCACATTGAAACGAAGAAGCTTGACTCACCCTCATTTTGTGCATGGGCGGAGAGGGCGAGGAAGAGCGTGGCACCAACACTCGTAGCGAAGTGGGCGAGACGCATCGTGGAGATCTATAAACAGACAATACCACGTACACAAGTTAGACGATATCAGGGATAAAGCATCTGTGTGTTGCTTTGGGTGTATGCGTAACTTACCCGAAGCTCCTCGACAAGAACAGACGATGTACTCCGCCAGATCCGACCATCTACACCAGCAGATCATCTACTACACCCTCTATCTCTGTTGAGGTAGCGACACAGTTTGAGCTGCCGGGTTTTGTTTAGACAACGACTGGCACGGAAAGGTTAGCATAACATCGGGATGTCGAAATGACTTTTAGATCGTAACAAATCCCGTGAACACGCGAAAGGGCCTAAATACCTCGCACCACCTGCAACGGTATGATTCAATGTTTGGAAGGCTTTGGAGCGAATACCAAAGTATATGGGGATAATCAAGTTAGAGGACTTCGCGTAAATTCCGGCATAACCTGACACTCATTTAGCGTGGATGGGTGAATAGATTGAGGGAAGGGTCTTTCTGGGTTTTCTCCGTCAGCGTTAAGAGAAAAAGCGGTCAACTGTGGGTTATAAAGTTAAACAATCATGCCGGCAGCGGCCATGATCATTGACGGGCAAGTTTATTGAAACCTGCTGGCAACAGAACACTGAACACCACATATCAAACGCATTGGGAGCAAGCTTACCGCATTTTTGACGGTGAAGCCGAACACGTGACGGTGCCTGACAGCCACACTTGCCGTCAATAGACAGTGCGAGAGTGACCAACGTCAATTGATAGTGCCTGTGTGAAAACGAACTACCTCTTGACTACAAAATCGCTTCGGACCAGACGTCGTTGGGCCCTTTCCAGTCTCCACAATCCAAGGTACCATGGACAAGCTGGTTCGTTCCGGACATGAGGTACGATCAAAGTACCCAATGCCGTGGTCTCATTAGTATCGTGGTAATCGAGCTGTCCGCATGTCCAAACGGGGCTGTCTAGCAATGGTTTCGCTATTGCGTGGTGTTAAATATTACGGCAAGAACCGAACACGGGGACACCTGTTCCACTTTGTGTCTTAAAGTGGTACAGCCTGAGACCACCAAATCAGCTTACGCCGACAACCCTCCGATTTAGGGAGGGTAAAATTGCATGGCCAAATATCTATGACTGCTGTGTTGACGATGTGTATCTCTGTTTTGGATAAATGTTTGTGGTGACAAAGCCTGTCTCTCTCTCAGAGGAGACATTGGCACGTACACCAGGTGTACTGCTGTAGACGGGTGTAAATATCAGTTAATACGTACAACACACACACCCCATAGCACAGGCATTGGTGTAATGGTGAGAAAGTATGAAACAAATTAGCGATAAGCCTGGACTAACGATGAAATTGAAGGCGCGCACCGTAGTGGGGAGGGGGGAAAGAGCCTGCTAAGTGACCCCGGATCTGAGTTACGAGTACTAGGGAGGGAGAAGGAGAAAGTAAAAGGGCGAAGATAATAGATGGGATGAGCAAAATAAAAACAAAAACAAAAAACAGCTGCAGCAGCAGTAGCAGCTGTGGCGCACATTGTAAGAAACAACAACAACGACAAAAACAACAAAAAGCGCCATCGATATGGATGCAGAACTAGCAGCAGAAGTAGCAGTAGCGGCGGGGGCAGTGGCGAACCAATTATTCCCCGCCGGACGGACAATAACAATTAGTGGCAGCGTGCTCAATGGTCCGACAGAGCCAACCTTACCACAAATAAAGTTGTGGGCGTGCGTTCGGCAACCGCATTCACAAATTATCTCAAACCATCTCCGAAACAAAAAGTAAATGCGGCAACGTCAGCACAAGCGCCACCTGTTCCTACTCGTTGGAACCCAGGCATAGGAACAAGAATCAAAAGTTGGGACTCAGGCATATCGACCTAAACGTGACAAAATGCGTTCTTATCAGTCTTCCAAAAAGAGCGTGAAAAAAATTAAGTGCAGTAGTAGTCCCTCTTCAGTGCCGGTATGTGCCAGACGGAAATACCGGCACTACAGCGACAACCGGCACTACTCCGAATGCTGCCACTACTGGTTTTATTATTTTTGTGCCAAGCAATTTCACAGGCACTACAGCGGGCAACCAGCACTACTCACCCGGCACCATAGAGGGAGCACTACTGTATGGTCATGCTGCGCGCGCAAGGTACAGCCATTAGAAGTTCGGAGACATCGCCTACCCAAGCCGCACGAGCTGTTCAGTGTGGCCTACGCTGCAAGAGTATTTGTTTGTCGTCATGTTCAACTTCTCAAGTCTCAAAAGGATGACGCTGATGTTAATGGATCACCAGCAACATCAACAGCGAACATGCACCACACCAGTACACAGTTAGAATTACTAACATCATCGCACACACTTCACCAGCACCACCAACACCAACCATCGCAGAGGCATAACAACAACGACAACAGCAACAACAACAACCACACCAACAAAAACATTATCCACACCAACACCAACAACACTAACGACAACAAAGACACAACATTAATACCATCCATACCAAAAACGCCACCAACAACAAAAGCAATGACAAAAACACAAACTGAACTACTAGACTACATAACGACAACACAAAATAAACAACCACCAACCACCAGCAGCAACGCCACCAACTACAACGATCACCAACAGCTACAAAATATACACGACCACCATCAACACGAAAGGTACATCGAAACAATCATGCAGGTATAAACCCTGGTGTGATACGTTCAAGAACAACAACGGTCAGAAATGAATACCATTGACCAATACTCATAACGAAATCTTAAAACCACTAACATTCACATAAAACACCACCACGTACCTGATCCCCATCATCTCTTTGGGTCCCGAACCATACGTGCAGTAGACCCTACCTGGTATTCAATATGCGATCAAAAAATAGCCTAAACCCACCTAATCCCCATCATCTCTTAAGGTCCAACACCATGCGTGCAGCAGCCCTATTCACTATGCGATCTAAAAACTGTCTACAACCTTCCCCCTCGTCCTCTCACCGGTAATAAGACTATAAATATACAAAAAGCAGGTGCGTTCCACAGCCATCAGACTTTGTCCACCTCAAAAGAGGTTTAAAGTTTCCGTGCGCAGGTTAATTACAGACCGAACGTCGTCGTATCACCCTGTTGACCCTGGTGCTAACTAGTACTAAGGGGAGTCGCCGACCTATATCCTTCATGAGGACATACACATCCCTTAACACGCGCATTCGTAGTATCACACACAGCTTGCAAAGATGAGTTTCGACGAAATAATCGATCTTACAGATGTCGTGAATTTTTAATTTCAAATAAAAAGCTACACCAACAGAAAACAACACCATCAACGCAAAACATCAACACCAACAATATCACCACCAACAACACCACCACCACCACCACCACCATCACCAACGACAACGACAACAGCACAAACTCGTCGCAAAGCAGTAACGCCGTCACACATATAGCAACTCCATTAGCGCTCCAACGTTAACAAGAAAACGACAGATCGATCTCCAAATACCATAGCAGCAGTCCAATATCTCACCGAGCGAAAGCAAGGCCATGTCCTCGTCGCCCCTTAACGCCCGTGGCAGGACAAACGCCGCCTGTTATCGCCAGAAAAATCGGTACCGTAATAGCAGTAGTAGTAGATACAATATTCAGTAGTAGTAGTAGTAGTAGTGGTAGTTACCAGCAGTAGTAGGAGCAATAGGAGCGGGAGGAGGAGCAGTGGCAGTAATAAAAGAACAGCAGCAGCAGTAGGTAATAGTTTAGTAGTTGTGGTAGCAGCAGTGCTATAACTAATACTGGTGGCAGTGTTAATCTAGAGAGTAGCAGCAGCAGTAACACTCATCACTATACACAAACAAAAGAGTAGTCCGTAGTAGCAGCAGTGCTACAAATAATAGCAGTATTACAGCAGTGTTCATATTAGTAGTAGCAGCAGTAGAAACAACCATTACTGTCTGTAAACAAACAAGAGCAGTCCGACGGTACAAAAAGTAGCAGCAGTAGCAAGATCAGTAGCAGCAGTAACACCACCAGTAGCAACAATAACAGTAGCAGAATCGGGAGTGATAGAAGCAGTAGCAGTAGCGGCAGAAGTCAAGGTTAAAGTTAAAGTAAACTTCGAAACAGAAGTACAACCAATGTAGTGCAAGAAGAGGAAGTAGCAGTAGATATAGAAGCAAACGCAGAAGTAGAATTAACAATAAACCAAGCACAGCAAGTAGACGGTGTACATGTTGAAACAGAAGGAGATGTACAAGTAGAAGTGGTAGAAGCACAATTAGTAGAAGAAGTAACAATAATAGTAGAAAGCGAAGAGATACAAGTAGAAGAAGCAGTAAACACAGAAGTGTCAGCATCAATATCAGTGCCACAATAACTTTAGATTAATCCACCCGCCACCCGCGACGGCGAGCAAAACCGCCAAAAATACAAAAATACAAAAAATATATACAAAATACAAAATACAAAAAAAAAAAAACGCCCGCCCCGGCCCTTAACCCGTGTAGACCTGCACCCACGCTTTTTTACCCACGTTTTGGGGGCAAAATGCTCAAAAAAAGTGTGGAATAATTTCTAAAGTTGTAAAAGAGTAGACTAAACCTTACCAGGTAAGAAATTTCACCCACATTTAAATTAAAAAAATAACAACACATTACAGCTGTGAGATCAAGGATTTCGTCGAAAATCATCCTTGCAAGCTGCGTGTGATACCCCGATCGCGCACGTGTAACGGGGTGTGTATGTCCTCATGAAGGACTATAGGTCGGCGACTCCCCTTAGTGCTAGCTAGTACCAGGGTCAACAGGGTGATACAAAGACGTTCAGCTTTCAATCACGTTTTAAGGACACACTATTACCAAATAAGAATTAGAACTACTGTAGTGTAGGATGATAGGTAAAGGGTTACATCTCTTTGGGACCGAAAAGGCGAAAAAAGTTAGAAAAAAGTACCAGAATACAGAAATCTCCCAGGTACTTAAGACGGAAAAAAATGTCGAAACCAATGACGATTACAAGACGCATGCTACGCAAGCGGTTGCACATTTTGGCTGAAGCCTTTTCTGAACGACGGGGCTCCTTAACCCAAACTCGTCGAAATTCCGTTTTTTTTTTTGCAATAATTTTCGTTGCATACCTAGGCCATGGGATTCTCTCGTCGGGTAGGACTTTTTTTTCCCCCCAAATCAGTTTTTGGGGGAGGTATGGAGCTCCTCAAGTGCGGAGCCTCAGAAAAAAAATGATGCACCTCTACCGTAAGATGCACCTCGGCCACACGAATCAGCCCGGGCTCGTACTGGAGCACGGGGCGTGTCCGTAGCGCAACGGGAACGAGATGGATGACACGCAGCACGCACACTCTTCTTAGATGGAAGGGGGTGTGTCCGTATACAGTGCAACGGGACGAGGTGCAAGACACGCGCGCGTGGCATGGGTGATAGTTGTATTGCCACACGCTCTTCCCAAGCGCTTGAAAACATCGCAATCGTCATGTTTTTACCGCTACGATAGAGGTGCACCCCTTTTGTTTATGATGCTCCTCACTTCAGGTGCTCTACACCTATCCCAAAAACCGATTTGGGGAACAACACAAATGCCACCCGATCAACAATGGTAAACAACGAAAAGTATGGCAAAAAAATAATGAAATTCCGACGATTTGGGGTTAAGGAGCCCCGTCTTCATTCGAGAAAACGTCTCAGACAAAAAGCGCTACCAGGTACCTCTATCGTGCAACGGGACGAGACCCAAGACACGCGCGTGGCACGGTGATAGTTGTATTGCTACACGCTCTTCCTAAGCGCTTGATAACACCGCAATCGTCATATTTTTACCGCTACGATAGAGGCGCACCCTCTTGTTTCCGAGGCTCCTCACTTGAGGTGCACTATTCTTCTCCCAAAAACCGATTTGAGGAACAGTACAAACGCCACCCGATGAACAATCTCATGGCCTAGGTATAGAACAAAAAATATCGCAAAAAAACTTGAAATTTCGACGATTTTGGGTTAAAACCCTGTTAGCACTATTAATAGAACGCTATAGGGCCCATGAAATGGGCCCAAATTTATGTGGCATTACTTGGTTTTAGAGGCGTGCTCTTTGAGTGGACTTTGAATGCCCCGTTTACCACGCCAAAGCTTTGAAAAGTGACGTACTGCTGTCTGCTACTGTTTTGTGGTGGGCCCAAAGAGTCCGGGCTCTTTTGACATGGTCGTATAGCTGATTATTTTTTTGCGGTTTCCGAGTGGGTGCTAGGAAGGTTAAGAACTTTTATTCGTCCAGGAGAAAAGACATACGAGCACAAACAGTACTCGAGTTCTCGCTGTGATTACGAGAGTATTCGTATTGTGTTTCGACGTTGGATCTTCGAATAGAGGGTGCACGAAGGATACGTACACAACCCAACCGTACAACTGTACGCACACTCGTATACTACACAAGATAACGCACCCCCTTACCCCTTTGGACGAATTTCCAAGCTGGTGTTCTCTTCAACGAGGAGACGGTGTGTGTGTCCTTCACATGAAACTGGTCTTTGCACCCATCTACATCCAGCGCAACCTGTGTCCGTGCCGATGCCTCCTCCTGGAGGGACGAGCTCTGTGGTTGCAAACTACAAGACAGATACACATCGCAAATACAGTACTCGTACGAAGGTGCTTTGGCCGTGCAATGCCGAACGCAATAAATACGAAGGCGGAGCGTAAGCAAGCCAGCACACCAGACTATTTGCAAGGAAGGAAAGAACATGAAAGAACAGTAACAAAATAAAATAAATGGAAAGAGAGACTGTCCTGTAATGCTGAGCGATGCATCTACCGTACACTATGATCAAGATAGCACACCCCCTCCAAAGATTTTCGAAGTTAATTTTCTCGACAACGGGGAGGGGGCAAACGCCGACCGATGCGTCGATGGAAAAATACTATTATTATTTTTGCCTCGACACTGGTGTAGCGTAGATGCCGTTCTGATATAAATCGAATATCCTTCCGTAAAGCAGTAGTATCTCTCCTATGACTATCGAAACGTATCGACGATATTTTTCCAAAGCCGTCATTTTCGTCTTGTTCGCTCCTCTAGTTCTGGAGTACACGGCTCTGAAATTCGCCCCTGGAGTTGTGCTGTCTTGCGTGTTACCAGGACATATATTCCCGAAGCCACCATTTTCGTTGTGTGCCCCCTCTTTTTGGGGGAAATCGGTTCGAATATCTGTTCCGGGGGGTTGTTTTGGGTCAAAGATGTCGGTTGACGGTAGTTTGACCCCTTGACAGACGGTAATCCACGAAATGCCTTGACAGACAGCCTTGACAA